>SFCI01000715.1:0-16161 GCA_004681135.1 Hericium alpestre | reverse complement strand
TCCACGTCCCGCCCGCATGATCAAGCCCTCCCAGTACGTCCGCCTCTTGCAAGGCGGCGCGGGCTCGACAACTGGACTTCCGCGCGCGCCGCGCGTACCTCGCGGCCTACAAACGGAACGTCGCCCGTTGAATTTCGACGCACCGGGTAGTGATGACGAAGGTGAGGCGCTCTCGAGCAGCCTCACTTGGTTTGGGATGGATGATGAAGACGGGGTGCTGGTGGAGATCTCAGAGGATGGAGTGGGGGTTGCGCTAGCGGCAGGAGGGGGCGATGGAGTGGAACCGCGGACGGTTGATGAGGCAAAGGCGAGCGGGGAATGGCCGCAGTGGGAAGCGGCTATCGAGGATGAGCTGGGAAGAATGAAGAAGATGGGGACATGGGAACTTGCCGAGAAGCCTCCCGGCGCCAATGTCGTCGGCAGCTGGTGGGTCTTCAAGATCAAACGTGATGCATCGGGCGCGATTGCCAAATACAAGGCGCGCCTCGTGGCGCAGGGGTTTTCGCAGATCCCCGGCGTCGACTATACTGATACATTCGCCCCGGTCGCCAAACTTTCGTCCATCCGCATCCTCGCGGCCTTAGCTGCCCGTTTCGACTGGGAACTTCATCAAATGGATGTGAAAAATGCCTACCTGAATGGGGATCTCGAGGAGGAGATTTTCATGAAGCAACCACCCGGTTTCCCTACCCCCGGGCAGGAACAAAAGGTCTGTCACCTGTTTAAACCCATCTATGGACTAAAGCAGGCCGGACGCCGTTGGTACAAGAAACTGTGCGCCGCGTTTCTCGATATGGGATTCGCGCGCTCCTCCGTCGACCACTCGGTTTTCTTTCGGCACGGTCCGAACGGAGAGATCGCGATCGTCGCCGTCTCGGTTGATGATCTGGCGATTGCTGCCAACTCGGTCGACGAGATGTCGCATATCAAATCGGCTCTCAAACTCAAATTTGAAATGACGGATCTCGGAGAAATCCATTGGCTCCTCGGTCTCGAAATCAAACGCGACCGTAGGGGGCGGACGATTTCAATGTTGCAGCGTGCCTATATTGACACGATACTGTCGCGTTTTAATTTACAGGACGCGAAGTCGCTTACCACGGCCATCGACCCGTCTTTCTCTCTCACCACCGACCAATCACCTTCCACGCCCCAACAATATGACGACATGCGCAACATTCTGTATCGCGAGGCGATCGGATCCCTCATGTATGCCGCAATCGGCACGCGCCCAGATGTCTCGTACGCGGTCACGGCCCTCTCGCAATTCATGCAGAACCCGGGCCATCCACACTGGGAAGCGGCGAAGCGCGTAATGCGCTACCTCAAAGGGACAAAGGAAGAATGGCTCACCTACGGGGGTGACAACGCGAACGGCATGGAGGGATTCTCGGATGCAGATTGGGGCTCGAGCGATCACCGGCGCTCTATATCGGGGTACGTGTTCCTGATTGATGGTGGCGCCGTCTCCTGGTCGTCGAAGAAGCAGCCCATCGTGGCGCTCTCCAGCACCGAGGCCGAGTACGTGGCTATGACACATGCGGCCAAGGAGGTGTTGTGGACGCGCGCGTTTCTCGGGGAGATCATTTCACCCTTCGACAAGCCGACCACGCTTTACGCCGACAACCAATCAGCCATCACGCTCGCCAAGGACAACCTTTATCATGCGCGAACGAAGCACATCGCGATTCGCTTCCACTTCATTCGCGACATCGTCGAGCGAGGCGAAGTAGACATTGTCTACTGCCCCACGGCGGACATGGCCGCGGACGTCCTCACCAAGCCGCTTACCCGTCCGAAGATGGAGAAGATGCGAGGATTAATAGGGCTCGAGCTGCACGAGGTTTGAGGGGGTGTGTTGAGTGCGGGGCAAACGACTCGCACAGCTGAGACGCGATAAGTGACAGGTTCATCTTATCGGCTTCGTTCTCGCCTTAGATTAGATATCGAAGGCTCAGTACTATAATCGGGCCTGGAGCCCAGACCGCTTACGTTACGTACTATACAGTTCTTCAGCCACTCCAGCGCTGGTATACACCAGCGCCGTACGTACTCGGTTAACCTCAGTGATTTATTGCATCGCTGAGGTGAGCCGCTTCTTAACTTCTTTGATTGATCGGCAGCATTCTAATACTGTACCTAGACCGCTCGTTCTATTCTAGGTACCGTACTTACCCGAAATGCTCAGTGATTTATTGCATCGCTGAGACCGCTCGTTCTATTCTAGTTCACTCGACGTCTATAATCTTAACATCCTTGCCTGTACAACAGGCGAGCCATCATACAAAGTCCTTCTGGTCCTCGAACTGCTCCATTGTGGCATACACTGATACAGCGGATACGGGTTGACCACAGTGAGATACTTCGGCTCATCTTCCGCGGGTGGTGAAGTCGGCACGCGCTTAACCATCATGCAGCGTATGGTTGGTGGCTTGTGAGAAGAGGTGGGCTAGTAGAGATACAAGGTGATGTGCAGCATGCCATTTTAAAAGCCTGTCTGCACTGGAGCTGCGACAGGCTGCGACGCTGCGGACTCGCAGCTTCTTCGAATCGCACATGTCTAGCCCGTTACGGCGTACTGCTGAAAAATGGAGTTGAAAGGCCTGATTTGTTAACCTTATTGACAGAGGCTGAGGCTGAGGTTACATACTATACAACTGCTGCTTGCTGACGATCAGCGCGGTCAAGTCGAAGTACGGTCGCCTCAGAAGCGTGGGAATCCACCCGGTGCCGCAGTTGACGGCGTCAAACTGTCAGCTCACTCAGACTGGCGCGCGCTCTCCCCGCCTCGTTGTGTACTATGATAGAGACTGGTCACCAGCCTAGGCGCGCGCAGCGTTCTTTCCCAACTGACCTCAGCGACCGCAAAGCATCTGAACGGATAGGGTATTTACATGCATCAGAGTCAGATAATGGTGAGTTTTATATTAAGCTGTCTTCTCCCTTGCTCACAGCTGCTCTGCAGTGGCACACGAGTGAAGATATTACTGTGGTTTCAAATGTGTTGGCAATGTATCCTCATCATTTTGATCTGCATGCGAACGCAGAGATCATGCCTACTTATGCACATGCTCAAGGAACGCATTTGAAAGCGCTCATGAATCTGTTGTAAAACCTCTAGCCCGAGGTTTTTAGTGGTCGTCCTTGCACCTCCGTCTCTGCGGCCATGAAACTCATTCTGATCTTCTTCGCCCTCTCCATGAATGTCTTCAATATCATCGCCTCATTGCAGAAGCCACATGCATCGACGACGCAAGCCTATGGCGTCTCCTCGAATCCTGTTAGTGCAGCTGACAAGGTTTTTGATTACATCGTTGTTGGCGCGGGTTTGACAGGGACTACCGTGGCAGCGCGTCTCGCTGAGAATCCCGATATGAACATTTTACTCATCGAAGCAGGCAACGATAACCGCGAGGACCCACGGGTGTATGATATCTACAACTGGCTCACCACTCTGGGGACGGATTTGGATTGGGCGTGGCAAACAGACCAGAACAGAACAATCAGCGGGTATGTCTTGTTTGACGAAGCATACCGTATTCTCATGTGTCGCCTTTTCACAAGCGGGAAGACTCTTGGAGGAAGTTCGTCCATTAATGGAGGGACTTGGACAAGAGGCATGAATGCTCAGTACGACTCCTGGTCCACGCTACTGGAAGATCATGAGGCAAGCATCGGATGGAACGCATAGAGCCTGTTTTCGTACATGAGAAAGGTATTGTGACAACATTTTGCTGCTTCTAGTCAACAAAAGTGACATCTCAGAGTTTAGGCCGAGACGTTCTCCCCTCCTAACAGCGTGCAAAAGGTGCAAATTACGTTGCCTCGTACCATGGGTTTAGTGGACCTGTGCAGGCCACATTCCCAGAGCTGATGGACGGCGGGCCCCAGCAATCCGCGTTTATGTCTACTGCTTCCAACGCCACAGGTCTCCCGCTTCTGCCAGATGCTCTAGGCGGGGACGCGAATTGTGTCGCATACGCGGCATTTGTCAGTCTTTCTTAGGGTACTCGATATACATTACGTTGACTTCTGGCATTTGCAGTCAATAAACTGGCGTGATGATGACCATCGCTCTTCATCTGCCCAGGCCTACCTTACGCCTGTAGAGAAGACTCGCACGAACTGGCTCACCTTGATCAATCACCAGGTCGGTTCTTTTGTCCCTCTTAGTCTACGCTCCTGATCGGCGATGAAGGTCACCAAAGTTCTATTTGCAAATGACAGCACTGTCCTTCACGTCGCCACTGGTGTCAACTTCGGCACGTCGAACGGAACTGCCTACACGGTTCACGCCCGTCGTGAGGTCATCTTTGCTGCAAGAACGATCCAGACTCCGGCCCTCCTCCAGCTCTCCGGGATCGGTGATTCTGTACTCCTTGGTTCTCTCGGCATCGATACCCTCATCGACCTCAAGACTGTCGGTCGCAATCTGCAAGAGCAGACCAACGACGCTCTCGGCGCCCATGGGACATCCGCTGATGATGTAGCGCAAAATATCACGGAATCTCTAAGTAATTGGGCCGAATTGCGCGCATCGTCCGCTCTTTCGAAAGAAGCTTTGGAAGAGATCTATCGGATACAGGCTGATGTTGAGAACGGTAAGGTCGGAGCTGCATGTCTTCGTTGGATCCTAAATCAACTTATTCATTTGCCAGCTCCGGTCCTTGAGGTTTTCTTCAACGCTAGTCTCCCTGAGTGAATGATCGTTTATTGCGCGCTATAGGATAATGACACTGATGTTCTATTCAAAGTAACCTTGGTATAATTCCATGGCAGCTTTTACCATTTAGCCGAGGCAATGTTTCTATCACTGTAAGTCGTACATTGCTTTACATTCCATGAACATTCTGGTTGAAACCGCCGATCGCAGTCGACGGATCCTTTCACCAAGCCCAAAGTCAACGTCAACTACTTCAATGTGCCATATGACCTGTCCGTCCAAATAGCTGGTACTCGCCTTGCCCGTCAAATTCTGGCAACTCCGCCAATGAGTTGAGGCTCTGCCTTCACCTGTTCTCTCGACGACTGAGGATCTCACGGCTCGCTCAGTTCCCTCTTCGTTGGTGAAACGAGCCTTGGCTTCGATACGGTCCCGAATGATGAGAACTTCGGCTCAGACGCCGATTGGGAACGCTGGATCCTNTCTGGTTTTGCCGCCGTGTCGCATCCCATCGGCACGGCCAGCATGATGCGGCGAGAGCTCGGTGGGGTTGTCGATGCCCGGCTTGTGGTATATGATACAGCAAATGTTCGTGTGGTAGACGCGTCGATCATGCCGTTGCAAATCAGCGCGCACCTGTCGAGCACGTTGTATGGTGTTGCTGATAAGGCGGCAGACCTCATAAAGGGTGCCCAGTTGGCTCATTAATTCTGTATCACATATTCATTTCTGTAACTTATANTTCATCTTCCTCTTCCCCGGCATGAAAATACATGGACACAGCGAGTGTATGACGAGATTGAGCAACGATTGATCATCAGGTCTGCTATTTCTCTACAATGCAAGGTCCATGCAAGGTCAAGACANGCCATCCCGGCTGGCGAGGAACAAGAATGTCGATGATGTCGCCGACTGGCGCGCTGTCGCAGGCTGTCGCGTCCTGTTCGGATGACGTCGCCGCGGCGTCGTCGATTGCGAGCCGAGTGCCATCGCGTTCTCTGATCTGCATATTCATCGTCTTCTCAACNACTGAACGTCTAGCGACGGGCGACTCGTCCAAAAAACGGCATTTTCTGTGCAAGGTTTCTCTAATCTNTACGTCTNACTCAAACTAAGCCTTGATCGACAACTGTGCGTCAACATACGACTCCGGCGACGAACTTCGCGCATGCGCCCGCCCACTCAACGGCAAGAGAACGACACCCTCTTATNCTAAAACGACGAGNACAAGCGTTGCTTGTCGAGGTCGACATCACGAAGCACTAGACAGCTCTGCAGCCTAGCTCTGAAGCTCGTACGGCTTCAGCGTCCAAGACCCGTGTGTACCTCCGTCCTTCATTCTCCGATTTTGTGCTGATCCATTGCAGTAATACCCCGGGCCTCACGATTCACGAATACCTTCACCGTGCTCCACTGCCGGAATGCAGCAGAACGCTCTGGTCGAACGCGCCTTGGAACGTCTCCTCGAGGAGCCGTTCGGTCCGTATCTCGACAAGGACATCTTGAGCGCGCGGTGCAAGAGCACAAAAACAAGCATTTTACAGTTGCAGCAGGTCATGTTCGAGCGGGAAGGTCAGGCAGTAGGGTAAGCTGCATTGCCATCCTTTCTCTCTATGATCAAACTGAAACATATTCTGAGGGTCAATGAGAACGACGACATCCGCTTCCGGGGCATCTTAGCCCTATCGTCTTTCAACCATCTCTCCCCAGCTGGTGTGGAGTACATCACTTCTGAGATTCGGCACAGGTTCACGGAAATGCAGAATGCTGGGACACCGCTGCGCCATTTGCGCGACAGCACATCAGTGGCCGATGTCTTCCGCGAACTCGACAACTGGCGGAAGCGACGTGAAGTGAGCAACAAGAAGCAAGATCAGGACGTGCCCACAGTCAATGTCTGGGTGCAAGGTGAGAAAGAAATGGCAGTAGGCTATCTCACAAGTGAGTTTATCCACCCGCTTTGTCCAATCGATCTGAAGATGAAGTGCAACTAGCTTCACTTGTCCCCAACGGACTGATGCTCCCTAGTATGGACCAGTGCGCAGTTTCTATATTTGTATCTGATCTCTCTGTATCTGACAATGGTCAGGCATCGTCAATACCAAGTCTGCTCGCTGGAGATTAAAACATATACCCTGTCTCGGACATACTTGTTGCGCTGGCATACATACCGGACAATGGACGACATCATCAAGCTCGACAAGAACAAGACACCTGTTGAAGACCGTACACCAGATTGGTTTGTGGATCAATACCTCCAAAATTTGGCCTATGTGCCTCGCTATCGCTTTCGGAGGCTGCTCTATGATCACGACACCTCAGGTACAGATTCCGAAGATGAGTTAATCAAGGATGGTGATGGTGACATTGCAATGCACTCTGCCACCGATCTTGGTTATGGAGATGTAGGAAGGGCTACACACCTGCCGCGACACCCACGACGGGTACATGAGGCTGAGGTCTACTCCTTGTTTGCCTCTCACATTGAATGGATTGTCAGACAGCAGGAGCAGCGAGCAAGAAAATGGCTTGATCTGATCTCCTGGAGAGCTTGGAGAGGACAAGTCCAGACACAAAGGCAGGCAGCACACAGAGATGATGTCAAGTGGGGAATCTGTGATGAGCAGGTGATCAATGAGGAACCCTACAACAGTGACAGTGAGGGTGCCAGGTCCATTGAGATCCCTCCCCCTCCACCCATAAGGCCTCACTCAACAGGCAGTGGTAGCAGATCTGGACAAGGGCGAGTGCAGGGACAGGGTAGAAGATTTCAAAATCTTGGTGGCAGAGACAGTGATGATGAGGTAGAGAGAGTGGTGACTACCAACAGGACCACTAGCACTTGCTCTGGCTCAGCAGCAACTTCTGTCCAGAGTAAAAAGCCAAGCAGCAAGGTCTCATCAAGAAAGCCTTCCTCAAATTCTGCAGTTGTCTCCAAGCCAGAATGTGGGCCAGGCAGGCCAAAGAAAAAGAAGCCTGGGCCAAAGCCTGGAGCTGTAGTGAGTAATATATCTTGTGCTGAGATTGCCTTTTACTCACTCTTAATGTTATAAATGCAGTCATCACACTTGGCAGCCATGGCAAATGATCTATCTCAAAATATCTATGACACAGATTTTTCTGAGAAGTCTACATCTTCAGCTTCTCGCTCACCCTCACCCTCTTCTCTGTCATTTCCTATAGACCCTGCTATTGTCTCAGCTATACCTGTGGCCTTTCAGCATCCTCCCACCATAGATGCTGACTTGAAGTGGCAGTGCCCAGTCAAGCACTGTGATCATGTCTTGGATCTGATGAACCTTCAGCAGAGCAATATTAGACCACTCAAAAGGGCAGATATTGCATTCATCCACACACAGGAGTGGAGAGTTGGTGAGGATAGGGCTGTTCAAATGCTATATGACATGGTTTCAAGTCACTGGGAGGGACATCTCAGAGAATGGGGGATTAAGCTAACAGCATCACAGAATGGGGTGTTATCTGTGAGTATATTTGATGTTCAGGTTTACACTCAACTAATTTTTATATGCAGACAATATTCGAGTGGGAGAAGCCAGCTCTGCACAAGCCATGGCCACCATTAGAGTGGACACAGTACATCAAGCAGATTCATGAAAGGCAGAAGGAGGCAGAGGTGAAGGTGGAGGAAGAGAATTAGATACCACAACCATCATTTATGCAGCCACTGGGCAATAGTGAATTTCATACTTGTCTTCATAAAAAAGGTTGAATTGAGATACTGCAAGATCTAAGATGAAGCACAGCACCAATAAGAACAACTGGCACCAGGTAAAACAAAAGTATATGTAGCAGAAGGTATAACACATAAACATATCGTGAACATGAAGGGGTCGTGGTCGTGAGTGTCGTCAATCAGGTGTGAGGAAATCAAAGCGAAGACGGAAAGGAGTATGAGCGGATATTGTGGACAGAGGTATCGCAGGAAGCGGATATAGAGGCAAGCGGTTGACCGAGCAAGGAGGAAGAATGCAATGTGGATGGCAGATACAGACGAGCCGCGGCGAGGCGAGGCGGAGATGCACAGAACGGTTCAAAGGAAAGGAAGCCGAAGCAAGAAGTCCAAGGAAAAATCGACCTACAGAAGGGCCCGTCCGCGTGAGTCCTACGTATGGCTCGTGTGATCCTGGTCCAGGCGACTCTGCAGCGCTCGAAGATGGCTAGGGTTTCCCCAGGAGCCGCCAAAAGAGACGCGCTCAGGCCTGTCCTCACCGCCATCTAGGCCGCCAGTCCACGGCACAGTGGGAAATCGCATGATCTCACCCGTCACCGGATCCGTGACGGATGTGTGCGTCGTAACGCTAGAGCCTGTCCCACCTGTCGCCGTCGACGTGACGGTCGCGCTGTGCGTTGACGCGGGAGGCACGACCTGCGGTAGAGGCACCATGCTTGAGCGCCCGACGGCAGAGATGGGAGGCGAGACTTCGCCTGGCAGAACACGATGTGGACGGCGGCGCCCGTCTGAAGAAATGGAACCGGAGTGCGCTAGCGAAATGCCGCTGCTGCCACCGCGAGAGTGGCCTGAGGGATTCGATGAGCCTGAGCCCGATTCGGTGCGGCGAGAGGATGCGGGCGCAGAGCCTGTCGGGCTATAGGCCGCGCGAGGGCTGAGATGCGAGCGCATCGAGTGTAAAGAGCCAGCATCCGAGTGCGTCACGTCACGTGGGTGGACGTAGACCGGAGGCTATCACGGACGGTAAGCAGACGCACATACGGCGGAGACATGTACCGTTCCAACCTACCTGCCCAAACGTCGTCCGCCTTCCTTGACTGTCATCCATTGCTCCACGCGACATCAAGCGCCACCCCTCTCCAGCAGCCGGGGGTGCCTCCTCCAGGACATCGATCATGATGCCCGTCGTCGACCCACTGGTATTGCTACCTGCAGTAATAAATGAATTCGGCGAGAGTGGGCTGCCCGTTCCCGAGTTGCGCCACACGCGTGGATTGGGCATCGAGGTGAGGCCTGGAGGGACAGCAGTCGTGCTCTTGCGCGAGGCTGCGAAAGGCGCGTCGGGCGGAGGAGCTGGGAGATCGAGGATATCCGCGAATCCAGGTCTGAGGTCCGAGGCGAGCGCACGGCCACCGCTGTACGATGACGAAGGCGAAGCCTGCGCTTCATAGGCGGGAGGCGCCGGGTCTGCGTCCGACACGCTGTGCTCGGGGCCATGACTGACAGCCAGTCGAGATGGTGCGCGAGCTGCACTCGAGTTTGAGCCCACACCACCAGGTGTTGCAGGCCTTGAGGACGCGTCATGATATATGGTGCCCCCACTCGAGGACACCGCACTCTTCCCGCTAACCGTCGAGATGGGCCTCGGGTCATCTCTATATCCCATCTCCGGGCGGAGGCTAGCACGAGCCGCTTCCACATCCGCGTCAGACAGGCCATGAACAACCAGCGAGGATGGCCTTGATACACCGCGCGAGGGTGACCTGCTTCCCGGAGACGGGGGCGGGCGGTTCAGGAAGCTGAAACGACCAAGCTTCGCAAAAGAACCACCAAGCCAGGTCGCGCCGCTAGGACTTGCCTCATCGCGGGGTGACTCATCCTCAACGGTTGTAAGGCGATCCGGGAGACGAGGTGGGAGATCACCGACGCGGACGCGGCGTGCTGTCTGAACCGTGGCCTTTTCGGGGTCGCCACCAGGTGTGACGGAACCTTCAGAGAGCAAAGACTGCGTTGAGTGGTGCTTCCGAGAAGAGTTGACGACAAGCGGGTCGACGTTAATGGCGGGAGGTGGGAGCAGTGGCGAGTCCACGCGAGGTTCATGCTCCTCGTCATGTGGAGTAAGCGTGTGTCCAGGTGTCGGCTCATCGTCCTCGTACATTCGCAAGAGCACGTCACGAGGGAGGATGTGTCGGGCACCAGGAGACGGGTGACTCCCTGCAGACTCGCCGGTAGCGTACTGTGAAGAGCCGTCTGTCTTCTCTCCGGAGCCTTTCGTTGAACGAGAGTTATCCTGTCCCGACGCCCCAGCGACAGCTACTCCGACGGCAGCATCGTTGATAAGCCTCGCGCTGGGCTCCCTCTCTCTCATCCCATCTGTCGCGCTCTGGCTCCGTCTCAGGAAAGATTCATGCTCATCTCCGCTTCCTCGTGGTGAACCTTCACCTGGCTCCCGTTGTTCTTCGACTGGCTGAGCTGGTGTGTCGTCGACCATTTCCCACATCCACAGTGGATGGTCACGACGCACGCCATCCTCAGTGCCCGGGAGACCCACTGCGTTGCGGCGACGGGCGCGGAGGCGGAGACAGAGGATAAGCAGGAAAAGGAGAATAATAGAACCGAGAACGGAGCCAAGAACTGCGCCAATGATGGTGCGCCTATGGGCCGACGAACTGCCCGACACCGCCGTGGGAGTCGTAGTGGAGGNAGATGTNNTGGAGGAAGATGTGCTGGAGGAAGATGTGCNGGAGGAAGTAGGTATCGAAGATGATGGCGTTGTTGAAGATGAGGGTGGTGAAGTCGTGATAGAAGAAGGTATCGCTGATGTCGTAGAAGGGATAGTTGATGCTGTAGAAGGTGTCGCTGATGGTGTCGGGGGTGACATCGTTGCAGTTGGTGATTCTGGGGGCGGCGTGAGCCCACCGTACACCCATGAGCCATCTGTGCCGAGTGGAATCTATATCAACAAGTAAAGCAGTCAGGCAAATGTTCACAGCATAGAAGAAAAGGTGATGAAATGATGGCAGCAAGCGCGATCTCACGAGCCATGCATGGACGTGTTGAAGATCTCGGATGTAGGCATAGAAAAGCGCATGACATCACCCAGATGCATTGGCTTCATCAAGCAGCGATCCCGAATCTCCTGAGACCGCACTAACTCCTTCCGTGCACCGCATATACCCAGTCCAACCAAAGCCATCTAGAACTGCGAACGCGACGAAATTTGGAGGAGCGCTCACCGAAGGACCAAAGTATGTTAATGGCAGATTGAGAACGGTCGTGGCCGTTGCGGTGGGATCCCCATTCACGTTGGTCATAATCGACGTCGACACTGAGAGCCACGGGGGATACTGCTGGGTCGGCGCAGCCATTGCAACTCGTCGATGGTCAGGAAGGCGTGGAAGTAGGGTGGTGTGGATATGTTCGATTGGTTTTTATATGTATTGAAAGAACGTGGGGTGTCACTAAACATGCGCGAAGAGCAGTGGCACGCGGTGTGGTGGGAAGATGAGCATCCATGTGGTGAAAACGCGTGCTGAGGTATATGAGAACTTACGAAATTCGTGTCAGATCCTTACAGGATTCAGATATAGGTGCTAGGCAAACGCCGTGGGAGGGAGGAGGAGGAGGAGAGGAAGAGAAGATCACGCGCGAGAAGGCTACAAATCCAACCAACGTGACTATCATGTGATGCCCGGCGCTTGCTACTTCGGTCCAACGCGTCGCGACGCGTCTCGCTTAGTCGCTACGCGTTCCTCGAGCCCTTGGTTCAGCAAGTTGAAAGACCAAACAGTTATTGTCCATGACATGATCTCAAAGTCTAAAGTCGATGGTTGCCATGCAAAATCTGAGCGAAACACGACATTGTGCTTTTAATGGTTATTATTTCCTCATAAGAAAGACCTGACCCAGGATCGAAAATCGAAATTGCTGTATCGGGTCATTTACTCGGTATACAAGATGTGGAATGGAGCCATGGGCGACAGGAATGGATATGGTTTTTAGTCAACGATAAGAGCCTAAGCACCATTCAAGTCCTTCGCCTCCGTCATCCGCACCCACAATCCTCCCTAGATGCATCGTCAGTCTTGGCCGTCAGAGCCAAGTTCAAGCACGCACCTTCGAGTACAGCGTCAAGTGTGACCTCGGCCAGATCTTCTCCACCGGCGCGCGTCCGCCTTTGTTCTTCCACTCCTTAGGTGGGTGCGACCATGCGGGCTGCGCGTCGGGCGCGAGCTCCACGCCAGAAAACGCCTGCAGGAGGCGCACAAGCATGAACGAGAGCTCGTTGTAGGCGAACTGCTGGCCGAGGCAGATGCGTGGGCCGGCGTTGAAGGGGAGGAAGATGAAGGGGTTCGGCGTGAGATATTTCTTGAGGCGCGCATCAAGGAAGCGGTCAGGATCGAAGTCCAGCGCTGCATGAGGTGCGGTGTCGTTAGCATCAGCACCTGGAAAGCAAAAGGAGATCGCACCATCAGGGCCCCACAGATCGGTCCTGCGGTGCATTTGCCAGATGGAGTAGACGCAAAGAGTGCCCTTGGGAATGAACCAAGGCTTCTGGCCCGGCTTGAGCCCGGGGAAGACGGTATCCTTAACCGAAGTCCTAAGACGAACTATCGGTGAGCTATCATCCATTTCTCAGGAGCCAATTAGGTACCTTGAGTTAAGCGGACTGGAGGAAATGACAAGGACAAAGCGTGAGTTGCGCGACCTGCGTCAAGTAAACAACATCACTTACACGACAGGGAACAACCGCAACGTTTCTATGAGCAAGTCAATTGAGTGCCATCCGAGATGACAGAATCTAATCGTACCATTAATAACCGCCCTCAGATATTTCATCTCACGCAGCTCTTCGATGCTAGGACCGCGATTATCACCAACGACGGAAAGTATTTCCTCACGGAGACGCTTCATGACATTCGGGTGCTGCGAGAGCATGTACAGGCAGAATGTCAAAGTTGATGACGTCTATGATCAAGCCAAATATGAATGAACATATTCAAAATAATCTGAGGCTCGGAACCATACCGTGTCACGACCCGCCAACATGATATTGAGCGTTTCATCCTTGAGGACGTTGTAATCTAACCGGCTGTGTCAATCATAGTTTCCTCTTAGATAGCAAGCGGGACCGACCTTGCGTCAACCGCGCCATATGCTCCAACAACGACTCATCCTCGCGCCCCTTGTCGTCCGCGCCCTTGTTCTTCTGCGCCGCCTCCATAATGATAGGCCGCAGAAAACCATCGATGACGCGCATTTCGTCCTCAATGCCGTTCTTCCAGAATTCGAATAGGCGCCAGTACTCGCCCGCGCGCCGCGCTGCGACGACTTGTCCTGCGCCCGCGCGAAGGCCAACAAGAACTGGTTCGCGGGGTGGTTCGCGGCGAGCGCGTTCGATGCCGCGGCGGGCGTGTTTTCCGGGTACGGCAGACCGGCAGAGAGGGATTTGAAATCGTGGCCAAAGAGGAACTCCGTGGCGGAGTCGAGTGTGAATCGCGCGACGAGGTCCTGATGATCAAGGAGCACGGTGAGAACGACCTCAAAGCGAAGAGCGAAGTAATGGAGGACAAACTTGGAAATCAATGGCGTAGCCATCACGGAGGCGCTCTTTGGCCTGGATGATCATGTCCTCTGCATGGCGGTTGAAGATTTCAAAATGACTGATGCGCTCCTTGCTGAAATATGGGCGCGTCATGCCGCGGTGGAACCTAGACGAAAGGTTGGCGCGAAGTGGCATTCATGAACATACTACTTACTTCCACATCTCGCCTAAACAGTAAAGAAAGTAAATTCAGTAGCCGGTTTGCTGAAGTATAAGCTAGACATACCGTCGGAGTTGAACACGCCGGTGCCGAGCAAAGTCTCCTGCTGCTCGAAAAAGACTTTGCCTACATCCACAGTAGTCAGTAAATTCGCATAAGACGACGACACGGTAATTTAACCGACCTTTTTCAAAGCTCGTAAAGTCCGTTGCCAAGATTGCCTGCGGCAGATGAGTAAGATAAATGGTGAGCTGCACAACAAATGCGTACTTTGACGTGTTCGGGCTCGTTAGACACGACCTGTAAGCCTTTTGTAGGTACAAACAGCGTAGTAAGATGGAGAATGATTTGCGTACCCGCCTGAGGAACATGATTTCCAGGCCGTGCGTATTGCCCCATAGCTCTGTGTCTTTCTCCATCTTCTCGCCTATCGAAAGTTTCAGCCGAAAACCGCCGGACAAGGATGTCAGAACATCTTTACCAAAATATCCAGAGGCGTCGTTCTCTTTCATCTTGCGTATGAGATCAAGTCCGGCCAATCGCTCCGATGGAACATTCGGAGGCAAGACGGCGCCGCGCGCCCTTGCGCGATGGAGCACAGACCATAATTGGCCATACCTATAGACGGTCAGACTGATGGGGAACAAGAACAGGAAAAGGAGAGCCTGTGCCCAATAGGAGGGGTAGATGTGGAAGCCGAGCCTAAGGACAGAAATGAAGACGATAAAGGCTGCCGCAGCTGGGAAGACTCTGGTCGGGAGTTTCTTTGCCACGAGCATGAGGCCTGGTGGAACGGCCATGATCGCTGTGCGGTACTGTTGAACAGATTGTTAGATAGAGGGGAGTCGGTCACTGATGCGCGGTTAGGATCACCTGGGCCGTATATATACTCCCCATGACCGATGCCCGTACCTTCATCTTCCCATTTTCCGAAAGGAGAGAACCAAAAGCGGCGGAAGAGAGCTGTGAGGAGCAGTGAGGTCATGTAGTGGCTTCCTTCCTTCCTTCCTTCCTTCCTTCCTTCCGCGCCGGTCAGAAAGCCGACCCGCGAGATGCCTCCGCCATTACCTCAGACAGACGATCCTGAGGTACGAAGTGTTGAGTCTCGTCTACTCTGCCTCTGGGAGACTACCATTACCCTCCCGTGAGACACCCAGGAGACCAGCCAAAATCACAGTTCTTCAACGAACAAAGACGTAACAAGCCGCGACGCCGCGCGTACGAAATGCGCAGTCTGTCAGGAACGATGGAGACTTTGATGGATACGATGGAGACTTCGATGGATACCACCTGATACCACGGAGAAGACGTGAAGCGCACGAGAGCAGACACTATGCTCAGCCCGAGAGCGAGCGTGTGTATCCCTTCGCATCTGGGCTTGATATCGGGCCCCTTTCTGGCAAGAGATCGCCGAGGCCGAGGATGGATGTCCCTCCATCGGGACGTCGCGAACAGCCGGTCTCGGGCTGTGGAAGGTCGGCAGATGGCCCGAGTCATATCCATACACGTAGTCTCATACCAAGACCCCACGCGTGAGGGTCTTGTATCAAAGTCGTTAGCGCCCGGGGGGTCGGGAAGGCGCCGGCTTATCTTGTAGTCGCACTACAAAAACTTTTGTAGACTCATTACAGATTATGTAATTCCGCTCGGAGATAAGACGATCCCATCTGCCGATAAGATGAGATCTAGCATCTCTATTGCTTTTGAGGTCGAGTTTGCCATTCAGATAAGTGCTACTGTATACAATTACAATACAAGTAATGACTCTAAGCTGTCAAGTACAGCCACGTGCGACGTTGAACTTGCGGGGCCACGGAGAGCACGCGCGTGCGCGTCAAGGATGCAGCGGGTGCACTCGTCCTGCACTATGAGACCAAACGAGGGTGAAAATCGCCACGCAAGGCAGTGAATTTGACGATTCACCACGTTCGAGGGTGAAGTTTCGGTGAAAGTCGAAATGTGGTGAATGTCGGTGATCAAAAATCTGGTCAGAATTATGTAGTGAAAGCATGCATAGATTGGTCATTTTTCACCTCCAGCAC
>SFCI01000714.1:0-16164 GCA_004681135.1 Hericium alpestre | reverse complement strand
GTTTTGCGCGCCAATGGGTTTTCCAACATAGCCACGCTGATATGTGATTATCCTCGTGGCCACGTTTGCAGTCTGTGGAGAGCTTGCGCACGGCGTGCTTGGGAGGACGGCTGTGCCTATTTCATCCTGTTAGGCGACGACATAATCATTCAGGATGAAGGCTGGATGCACGACGCAGCTGCCGAGTTCCACAAGATTGCACAGGCGGAGCGGGTCCCATACGGCGCAGGCTGTGTCGCATTCACAGACACAAGCTTTCCTGGGATGCCGACATTTCCTATCATTCACCGTCAGCATATGGATATCTTCGCGGGCGAAGTGGTCCCGGACAGTTTCGTGAACCAGGACGGAGATCCTTTTCTTTTCCAGCTGTATCGCAGATTCGGGTGCTCGAGGATGATGGAGTCCAGGGTCCGAAACAAGTTGGGCGGCACCAATACCGCGCGATACGTGAAACGGCACAATGCCGATTGGACTTTTGATCCTTTGAGCACAGCAACCCGGACAATTCAGGGATACCTAGGCGCATCGACCAGGAAGCTGTCGATCGACATCGTCGTTCCATGTTATCGTGTCCAGCTGCAGTATCTGGAAGGTATTCTGTCCCTTCAGCCTTCTCCTACATGCACGGTGATGTTTATCATCATTGTTGACAACCCTTCTTCCCCGTTCATTGTTCATCTGGAGAATCGCTACGGCCATCGTCCCGACGTTCGCATACGTGTCAACAAGAGCAACCTTGGTGCTTCGGCGTCGCGGAACAGAGGCATGTCCGAGGCCTCGGCGGAATGGGTTTATTTCCTGGACGACGATGTCTCCCCAGAACCTAATCTCCTCATCAAGGCGGAGAAAGCGATTCGAGCAAACCCGCTGGCAGCTGGATTGGTGGGGACTTCTTGTTTTCCCTCTGCCGATACAGTATTCACGACAGCTGTCCATCTTGCGGGAGTCACGTATTTCTGGGATATCGCCGCGAAACTCCCTGAAGATGTCCGTACCGACCTCCCGTGGGGTGTCACTGCCAATTTGATTGCACGCCGCCAATTCAAGGACGGAGTTCAGTTCAACTTGCAGTTTCCGAAGACGGGCGGTGGAGAGGATATCGACTTCGTGCGTCAAAAGCGCCTTCACTCCCTTGCCAATGGTGGCAAAGGGTTTGCTGCCGCGCTCGATGCAATAGTCACCCATCCGTGGTGGAATGATGGTCAACGGTCCTATTGGCGCTTTTATAGTTGGTCAAAAGGAGATGGGGGACTCATCAAGCTATACCCCGAGCATGTCTACATTGATGGCGCTCCGAACAGCGCAGAACTCCTCCTCATCTCCTTTTCAGTATCCCTCCTTGGGGCCATCGTCGCGGTGGGCAATGCGGAAACGTCTTTGCTATTCTTCGGTCTTGAGATGATTGCAGCAGTACTCTCAGCGAACATCCTGCATGACTTATATCGCCATCTCTGGAGGAACACAGACCGGGTTCGCGACATGAAGACCACAGTTGTTGGCGTACGCTGGATTGCCGCAGTCATGGAGAGCTCGCTGATCCGTATGTTCAGTGAAGCGGGACGGGTTGCCGGTCTCTTGGAGAGGAGGGAGGTCCAGCTGCTTGGACATCGATTTGATTGGTTCACGGGAAAGGTCGGAGATGGGCCTATGCGTGAAGAAAGGATGAATTCGCAGCAAAGAGCGGTCGCCTCGATTATCATTTTTAGCATTCTGCAGGGACTGAGGATGACCTAGTAATATCGACAGTCAACTTTGTAGTACGGCGAGAAAACCATACCTGTAGATAGTTATCTATGAAGACTTGATCTTGTGCAGTTCTTACCAACCTCACGACTGGATGCATGTTATATTGCAAGTGGGAATACAAGGGAGAGAAAAATTACATGCAAAATCAAACTTAGTATGAAAGTCGGACCGAGCCGTTAAGCGAACGGTTGAGCGAACGGTGGAAAGAACTTCTCTCGGTCAACACGTCTGTCTCGACATCCTCCTCGTTGTCTGCGGAAGAGAAGCTCATATCAGAGTCGCTTGGGAAGTAGCCGGGCCTATATTTTGAGGGACGCTTCGGAGAGTAATTGGGTGGAGGCGACGACTGGGAGATGTAGGATCCAGTATCGTGGTGCACCTCAATGACTAGAAGGAAAGGTACACTCAGCAATTAGAAAATACCGCGCTACATAAGTATAATATCACTGACTCTTCCGCAATCTGCCGTTCTCGGAGGCTGCGAACGGGTTTTCCCTCTTGACGTCAGAGGTAACGTCGGTGTAGGACTGAAGCTCGAGCAAGAGAGCACCCTGTTGGTCTAAGACGGGGCTAGAGGCGCAAAGCACTCCAGGGCCGGGAGGCGAGAGGTGCCATGGACCCTCCAGGCATCCCCTCAACTTGGTTGCCACATCTCCGATCTGGATGCTGGTAGGCAGTTGAGCCTCAAGGCCACCGCCGCAAAGAAGGAAGCCGGAGAGGAGCGTCGTGGTCCAGTGCCCTGCGGTCGCGACGACGAGCGTGCTGTAGCGCGCAGCGGGGAGCGGCGCGGTCAGGAGCGGCATGTACTCTGTGGGGCTGAGCGACCAGTAGCCCTCCTCGCTGAAGAGCTGGAAGTGCTTCGTGGGGTCCGGGTCCACGTAGAGGTCGGGGTGCAGCTTGCGGTGCAGATCGTCGAGTTCGGGGCGCGAGAGCAGGAGGTCGACGCGGCGGAAGGTGACGAGGGGCGTAGATTCGATGGAAAAGTTGGTCGGGAGGCGCAGAGTGGGTATGAGCGGGGAGGAGGGATTGAGGTATAGGTTCTGTGGCCAGGCACGGTCGAAGTACGGGTTTTCGGTGTAGTTCGGTGTCGCGCGGACATGGGGGTAAAGCGAGCACGATATGGAGAAGAAGTGGTTCTCCGTTATTGAGTCTATGATCAAGATGAGTTACATCCCATGAAACAGTACTAGACTGGCGATCGTCTGTCTGGACATTGAAGGGCGGGCATTCTACCAACACACATAAAAGGCGAACCTGTACCGATAGAATGCCCGCCTCTCAAGGTCTGATCTAGGGACACGTCACCAGTCTAATTCTACTCACCTCCAAGGACAAGCCAGCCGCCCTGTTCCGCGAGATCTCGCACAAATGCCTCGGCTTCCAAAGGCCGCACACCCTTACATTCCGGACTAGGCTCCCACTGGTAGCTCGTCACCTCTGGGAAGCGGCTAAACGACTCCTCGTGGTCCACGCCCAGATGCCAGAAAAATTCACGATCTGCCGCACAGCCCTGCAGCTCATTGAANTTGAATACATCCTCTGCTTTCGTGAGGGTTGTATTCGGGTCCGTTAGAGGTGCGTAGTTCGGCTTGGGGTTCCACCGTCCGGCAGACCATGCCTCAGGCGAGCACGTGCCCGCGATGCGCGACGGCGACGATGAGTGGGGAAAGAGAGACGAAAGAAGGCGCGAGTGGACGGAGGCGCCGGACCAGAGGTATAGAAAGGTGAGAACGGACAGTATCCCGCCCACTGCGATGACCTTCGCGATGAGGGCGCGCGGCGGGGCTGCCATTGCGCGTCTACAAGAAGATTCCTAAGATATTAAACACTCGTGGTGCAGCGTAGAGGGGAATGGGGGGTATAGGACGTGGGACAGGACATGCAGGTATTGGTACGTTGCAAGTCGCAGTCGCCTTCGCAGCAAACAAATTCTAGCGGCCGCCCTTCCTCCGAAGTGGAACGCTGACTTAAGGAGGCCTGGGCTTCTGTATCGTGAACACAACATCTGAACATTCATCCTATTTGACAGACTGCGTCACGCACACTGCACAGCATCTCTGCTTATTTTGAGTATCGGACTTTTACTGAGGTGTCTGTGCAGCGTTATCCGCGTTATAAAAGGGCTTATGTATCTGCAAGACGCCAGAGCGTTGAAGACGTTGTGGTAGCTAAGTAGATGGGTTTGCAGAAGTCGACATCGTGACATTAGTCGCCGGCAGACAATTACGCGAAGCGATCAGTGGCAATCTTTGATTTGTTTCACCGACCATTATGTACCGTCGACGCCCCCGCCCGAAAGTGAGAGTCTGAGCCAGTCTATAAACAACCCTGAAGGATGTGGTGAGCAATTTTACTCTCCATCGTCGGCGTCCGCGGGCACTATGTTAGGAAGAAGTTCCGTAGATTGACGCACAACATTGATGATGTTCTCACGTCGACTTCTGCAATGGTTGTAACTTCTTTCGTTTCATGATTCGACAATGTCTGGTCCGCCGACGCTCCAAGGCAAGAGCAGTGCGACATGGCTATGCCCGCCTCTTGATGGATCACTGACGGTCCCCGAAATCTTCGAGTACCATGCCAGGAATAGCCCAAAGCACCCTCTCTTCGTCTATCCAGATAACCGCACTGGATCACGAACCATACTCTACCCCGAAGCGCTTCGTGCGTTTCGCAGGGCCGCCAAGATAGCTTCTGGACATTACCAGGCCTTCAGAGAGAAACATGGCCGTGCGACTGCATCCACGATTGGCATTCTCGCTGTCGCTGGCAAGTCCACCGCGATCCTGCCTGATCTACTTATAATCGTATCAGCCCTGACACCATCCCTAGATTCCATATCTTACTTCTCCTCGATGGTTGGAATCATGCAGCTGGGACTGACAGCCTTCCCCATATCGACACGGAACTCCGCCGTCGGCGTCGCGCACCTCATTCGAACGACCGGTGTCCAGCAGGTGTTTGTGAGCCCAGACTCGGCAATGCAGCGCCTTAGTCAGGAAGCGATCGACGTTCTCGCGAAGGACGGGGTTTCCGTGGAGCTGTTGCCATTTCCCCAGTTCAGCGATCTGTACGATGGGAGCAGCTCTGACGAACCTGAGGTCGTTCCCTTGGACAACCTTAGCAAGGACGCGACGGCGTTGATCCTGCATTCTTCCGGTAAGTAGTTCACCCCAATGCATTTTCTTTCTTTCTAACGGACGGCCATGTTCTGCCTTATCCTCCAGGATCCACCGCATTTCCGAAATCTATCAAAGTCTCCCATTTGAACTTCCTTCAATGGGGGAAAGCGCTGCGTACGCCTGTTCAACACAATTCAGCAAACATGGATGTTGATGGATAGCGAACGTAGACTATGGCGAAGTTGATATCTGCGGAAACGTCATCGCGGCACATGCTCTGCCCATGTTTCGTAAGGTCTGGCATTCAGTTCCCGAGGCCTTTCGGTGACCGAATATCATATCCATAGACGGGATGGGCGCGACTGTCATGACTTGGGCTGTACGTCGCTCAGCCGAATATCATTCTGCAGACTCATGGACCATTGTTCCAGGCCTGCTCTGGCGCAGTTATGGGCTGCTTCCCACCCTCCTCCCCGCCCGTACTCCCAAACCCGGATAACTTCCTCGAAGCGATCGTCGACACTAACAGCGACTTGGTTTCTTGTGTCCCCGCACATGTCGAGGCAGGTTCTGCGATCCCCCTACATTTCTCATCCTGATTTTGTGCAGGCATGGTCTCGTTCGCCAGCGAACCTGCCTATTTTACAGAAGCTCATGGGCATTGTACGTCCATCCCTTCGTCGTGCCTTCCATATTCTCAGAGCTGCGGCAGGTCTTCGGCGGTGCACCTTTGAACAAGGAGATCGGAGACGCGCTCTCCCGCGCAGGCGTCAAATTGCCACCTTTCTACGGAGCGTAAGCACCTTTAAGTTTCTCCTTCCACATTCCGTGCTAGGCTAAGCATCCATAGAACGGAGATCGGCAACGTCATCCTGAGCGTGCCCGACCTCGAAAATGAGACGGAGTGGGAATACTTCCGATTTTCGCCGCACCTGCGCGTGGAGATCCTTCTGCAAGAGGACACGACCGACATTTTCGAGCCAGTCATCCTTGTCTGTATATATCCGCACATTGGCTGGAGGGCTTTCTGATTGTTTTCTCAGAGCTCTCCACCGTACACTCCGAACGTGATCAACACGGAAATAAATGGTATTCTTGGGTACAGGACAAACGATTTGGTGCAGCGACACCCCGTGCGCGACGATTACTACCAGATCTACGGCCGTTTGGATGACCAGCTGATGTTGTCGACTGGGGAGAAGGTTTGCTCCGTTGAGTACCTTCGGCCGAGCGTTCTAACGAAAATCGATTGTTTATAGACCAATCCTGTTCCTCTCGGTAAGCCCGCCCTGCCACGCCAATAGTCAGCGTATTGGATTGACTAGCAACGGCAGAGACGATCATGCTCCAGGATCCCCATATCGTCGCGGCTCTCATGTTTGGGCGCGGCCGCTTCCAGAACGGCGTGATCATCCAGCCAAAAGACGAGTTCGATCCAAATGATACGGAGGAGCTGGCTGAGTTCCGTAAAGTCATTTGGTGCGTCATTTCTTTGCACGAGCAGCACTGCGACAATGAGTTCATGGTCGTGCCGGCAGGCCCACCATTGAGAGAGTGAATGAATATGCGCCATCTCATTCAAGGATCTTTAAAGAGGTGAGCTCGAAGTTCTACTAATGCACTGCCTTGGTAACGCTGATGCCCTCACGAACAGATGATTATCGTCACCAGCCCCGCCAAGTCCTTCGAGTATACGCCGAAGGGAACCCCGCGCCGCCAAGTGTGCATCGACGCTTACAGTGATGAAATTGACGCCGCTTACACGGCGGTGAAGACCTCTTCGCAGACAGAGCTCGAGCCGCCGGCGTCCTGGATGCCTGAACTGATCTCGGAGTTTGTGCGCGCAGCGGTGAGGCAGGTGATGAAGGAGCCTGTGCGGGACGAGGACGACTTGTTCCAGCATGGGTGCGACAGGTGAGTTCATTTTCTTTTAGACAGCCTGCGCCGGGGTTCTGACGCTGGAGATGGCAGTCTCCAAGCGACATCGATCCGGAACACGATCCTACGCGCCCTTCGCTCCTCGTCGCGCGTCTCGACCCACGATATCCCCTCTACCTTCGTATACACACACCCCTCCATCCGCGCCTTGAGCGACTTTATCAGCGGGCTCTTCTCAAAGACAGGTGCTGCTCGAGGCAGTCCGACCACGCGCGAAAGCAGAGCCCAGGAAATGCGGGAGCTCGTGCAGAAGTACAGCAGGAATTTCGTTCGAGCTGCGCATCAACCTGAAATGAATGGTACTGGGGAGACTATACTGCTGACCGGCACCACCGGTCGTCTAGGCTGCCACTTGTTAGCGACGCTACTGAGCAAACCCGATGTCCACCGAATCTTTGCTTTGAACAGACATCTGTCACATGTGGATCTGGAGGAGCGGCAGCGCCAGGCGTTCGCGATGTGGGGCTTGGATCTGGGCTTGTTGTCGTCCTCGAAGATGACTCTGCTAGTGTCTGACCTGGCTAAGAAGGGGTTTGGGCTGGATCAGGACGTTTATGAGCAGATTCAGCGTTCGGTTACGATTATCATCCATAATGGTGCGAGGTGCTCTATTATCTTTGTTGCCTACTTGTCTAGGCTGACTTCGTTCTTAGCTTGGAGGGTCGACTTCAACTTTTCCCTAGCCTCCTTTGAGCCTTTGATACTCGGTGTTAGGCATCTCATCGATCTTTCTCTGAGCGCTACCTGTCTCGATGGAGCACGTTTCATCTTCACCAGCTCGGTTGCCGTACTTCGAAGTAAGCCTATCAACCGCGTCGTCATTTTCAAATTCTGATTCACCTGGTGGCAAGACCACAGCACAGCGCATCCAGCACCGGAAGAGCCCATCCCGAAACCTGAGACTTCTATGGGGCTTGGGTACAGCGAAAGCAAATGGGTCGCAGAGCAGCTCCTTCGGACGGCAGCGAAGGATACAAGTCTTCGCAGCACGGTCATCCGAGTGGGGCAGCTCAGCGGCAATACACAAAACGGAGGTTGGAACACGAAAGAGTGGTTCCCCGCGCTGATGGCGGCAAGCAAGACATTGAATTGTATCCCTGAGAGAGACGAAGTGAGCGTTCCGACTGCTACAGACACCTGCATTTCGAGTCTTACTGCTGTAGAAGCTGGTTACGTGGGTCCCTGTGGACATTGCAGCATCCGTTCTGGTCGAAATGGCGATGGGGCCGTACGAGCCAGTCTTACACCTCATTTGCCCACGTTCAATCCCATGGAACACATTGCTCAAACCTATCGCCAAGGGGCTTAACTTGCCTCTCGTCCCCTACTCCAAATGGCTCTCGCGATTGCAAGCCAAAGTCAACACCGATCATGCCAACGCATCTCAATCGCATAGGCACAACACCACGCTAAGCCTTCGGGAGTTCTTCCAGAGCGGGTATTTCGGGGACAGTGTGCCACTCGATACGGCGCGGGCTGTGAGGGTGTCGAGCACGCTGGCGGGGCTGCAGGCGCTGGATGAGGAGAGCGTCTGGAGGTCGATGCAGTTCTGGGAGAAAGCAAGGTTATTTAGCACTGGTGATCAGTAGCTTATTGGCGATGATAAACCTTTTTGACACCCATTCGCGTTCTTTTGAGGTATCTGTGCAGATGGATGTCCTCACGCAAAGGCGACAGCGTGGCCAATGGCTATCGGTACAATGGCGTGAGTCCGAGGAGCATGTAGCCGACTTAAGACATGATCGAACGAGGACAATCGTATACGCAACTCAATTCTATTGCAATTGAGAATGAGATCAATCGACTAGTATCATGTCCGTGAGTTCGGTCGAAAGAGTATCATGTCCTTAGGATCTTGGTCGAGCAGAAGAACAAAACGTCTATGCAGGCCTGTACTCGACAAGCGACCTCTCTACACAGTCCCAGAACTTCATAAACTTCAAGCCTGCTTGATCGCTGCATAAACACATCCTCAGTTTAAACCCGGACCGCGCCAACGCCATAGAGATATACGCACCCGAGGTTGATGAAGTCCTGCCGCGTGCGCTCCTTCGAGTTCAGCAGCGCCAGCATGTTGGTCCATCATGAACGAGCGCTGGCCGCCGGCGCCATAGTAGGTCGGGAGCAGCGGCTTCGGGATGTGCTGCGTCTGTGCCTTGGAGTCCAGGCTCGGCAGGACGTAGTCGTCTTTGAAAGGGCCACGCGAATGAGAACATCGCATGTAGAGTGTGAAGGAGACTTACGGATAAGCAGGCGGCTCTGCGGGCCCATGGCCTTGCGGACGTTTTTGAGGATCTGGATGCTTTCGGCGTCGGGCCAGTCGTGGATGATCATGCGCATCTAGATCGGACGGTTGCTCAATACGCTCGCTCGTGCACATCTTGAGAGGACTCACATAATATACGTCTTGGTTGGGAACCGGCGGCTCTTTGAAGAAGTCGATGGGGACGAATGAGATGCGTTTCTCATTCAAGACGCCGGGGCATTCCTGCGCAAAGTGCTGATGGAAACGTCAGCTCGCACCGCAGCACAGCATGGATGGAACAGACTTGTTTTGCCTCTTCGATGACGTGGAGCTGGTCTTGCAAGGTCAGGCGGAGCGTGGGATGCGTGTTTGCGACTGGGATGAGGACGCCGCCTTGGCCACCGCCGACGTCGCACCAAGTTGCGCCTGCCGGCAGCGAGCCGATTGGGTAGACTGAGCAGACAGACTTCAACATGCATTTGAAGAAAATGACGTGTCTGGACGCCTACATTCCTGTACACCACCTGCATCGAAGGCAGTCATCGCTTTGCCAAACATCTAATAAAGAATAGTAAGCTACAAGCCCTGCATTTCAAATGGCGTAAAACCAACCTCGCTCTTCTCGGGCTACGTGGATGTGCAGTGCGATTATTACCGCTATCACCTTATATGGAAGATACCAACGCACCCGTTCTGCAAGGTAGCCGAAGAAAGTGGCGTCCGGCTTCTCCTTGCGCATCGACCAGCTAAATGATGTCTTTGTCGGGGAGTTCGAAGGGCCATATTCCGGGTCGGCCAATGTAGAGTAGAGGAAGGGCCAAGCATTCTCATGGCAGATGTCTGAAAACGTCGAAATGAGGGCGGCCAACGGGGTGGTAGAGCGAATCGAGTGCGATAGGCGGTTGTTGGCAGATACGTCCTTCGACACTTGAAGATACGAGCAAGACGTGAAGATTTGACTGAAAAATAGATAATAAAGCGTACCTTCTTTGAAGCAATGCTTCACAGCGAGCAGGCGAAGGACACGTGCGAGTTTTTCAGCTGGCAGCTGAGTCTTCTCCGCGATGATGTCGACGTGCAATCCCTTCGGATGCCCATCGAGGACATCTGCGACCTTGCCCTGCGACGCAACGCCGAGGCATGCAGAGTCAATCGGCGCGTACGACCGCTGCAGTATAGATCATCAGTAAAGATTTTTGGGAAAATAATCATAGGGACATACAGTAATCATCGATAAGCTTGTCGGCATCAAAGTTGAACAGAGCTGGAAGCAAGCTGATTCCAAAAGACGCATGGAACGCAACAGCTCCGGAGCAACCGCCCGAGTGTCGTCTACGGGCTTATCGAGCGAGGGAATGCGACCAGACTCTTGCTCCCAAGTGTTCATAGCATCTTCGGCGACCGTGGAGATGATCCCAATCAGGGCACGAACGTTCTTTCGCTCGACAGACTCGTTGGCGGCAGCAGGCATCGTTACAGAAAGCGTCGACTTTGAGATAAAGGGAGCAGCGTATCTCGAAAAGCGGAGATGTCAGATATACAGGAAGACCCGACACCTTTATAAATGCGCCCTCCGCGCCTTCGAAAAGGGGTGGAACTGTGCATGCAGTCCGTCTGGCCGAGATGGTCAGCATTATTTTGTCGGCTGCGGGACATAGAGATGGGATAGATCCATATCATTGAGGCGAGCTAACAGTTGGAGAATGATCAGTGGGAACGCGCAGATATCGTGCCGCAGCCTCCACTGCGGGCGCTGCGTCGCTGCGGGGCACTATCAGTGCATTGGCGGCTATATTTCTGTCATCAGTCTTACTCTTTTGATCTCAATTCCGCAACCGCGACCGATGCTGAGCGTTGTGAATGGGAGTCGTGGAAGAAACGTCCACTTGAACGTCCGACTCGGACGCCGTGACCCGACGCAGTCACACAGCGCGTCCTGAACTCGGTTGAACACTTGAACGCTCACTACAAGTACTACTCTTCGAGTTCCTCGCCGTCTGTTTTCTCCAGCACACAGCACTTCAATTCGGGAAGCGATTCAAAGTAGGAGCTCGATTCATGCCTCAAGGTAATATTCCAGCTTTACTCAAACTTTGTCTTGCAGTTCCGTTTCTGAACCCCCCTTACTTATCTAACTAGTAACGACTTCAGGTCAGTGTTCACCGAGCATTCACGCAGCCACGTTCAGAATCGTGATGCTTATATCTTCTCGTGCCCAGTCATGGAACCCACGAGTACTGGCAAACGTTCAAACACCGATCAGGACCTGCTGCCTCCGGCCAAACGTTGCCGTGTGGACTCGTCCATAGAACCACTTCATTCGCCTGTGCAATGGACTCAGCATCCCGATCTCTGGGTCGAGGATGGGAATGTGATTCTTGTCTGTGGAGCAGTCGGCTTCTGTGTCCATCGAGGCATGCTGTCTTTGCATTCCGAGGTATTCAAGGATATGTTCTCCATCGGCGATTCTGCACAGGATCAGACATTCGACGGAAAAATAGTAGTCGGCCTTCCCGATGACGTAGATGATCTGTATCACACGCTCAAGGCTATGTATTTCCGAAGGTGCGTCAACTGTCAGACTGTACCAAAATTAAACAAGAATTAATTCCGTCGTGTAGATATGGCAGGGACGAGTCCGGGTTCAAGATCAACGCGTCCGTCATTCGGATCGCAACGAAATACATGATCAACGAGCTGCGCAAGGATGCGATCGAATCTTCACCTCGATCTTCCCGTCGTCCTTAACGTCTTATTGCACCTCGACCGTTCGACACTCTGCTGCCGAGCTCATGCAGGCCATCGAAATTGGCTCTCAGTGTCACGTCCCAGCCATCTTACCCACAGCCACCTATGCCGCCGCAATTCTGCCTGTAACTGCGACCCTTGATTTGGATGACAATCTCGCCACGCTCAAAGCTTGGCGCAACTGCATGATTTCCAGAGACCAACTTGTGTCTCATATCGAGGATATCTTCGACGGAGCTCTCAGCGAAATCAAAATCCCGTTCATTCTCTACCAGGGCGGGAGCTGGAGGCAGCGAGGATGTTCCACATGCGGTCTCTCCGAAAAGGCGAAGCGTAACATGGAGAGGGACTTTAGGAGCTTGCGCCACGATGTCGTACGGCATCCAACAATCAGCTTACCGCTCGACAGCTTCTGCAGAAAATGCAAAACCGAGTGGACCATGTACAACAGGTTAATTCGGGACTCTATCTGGAATCACCTCCCCGCTATCTGTGGTTTCGACGATTGGGCGGCCGTCGACTGTGCTCAGAAGACTGCGGACAGAGGAAACAGTTGAGATTGGAGGGAAGGAAGGAAGGAAGTATATTCCGCAGCGGTCCCACTAAGGAACAAAGCGGTCCGCGTGCTACGTAGTCAGACACCGACTACGCTAAATACACGCGTATCATGTACTACTCCGATCACTGCCAAGGGTAATGTCATGTTTGCATACATCCACAAGGGATCAGAATATTCCAATGTGTAGAGTCGAAGGCCCATACGACAAACTTCGAAAAGACAGACCAGATGTAGGTATTGACTCGCTAACGCGACGGATGAGTCAGGAACACAACCCCTCCTGGGATGGGACTGCCAGCACGTATGACGCTGGACGAAACCTCGTACAAGCAGCTGTAGTAGTCCACACATTATTGAATTTAGATCAGTCGTATGTCAATGCTGCTTTTCGGAGAAAGGCAACCTACCTTCAGTAGTCCTCATGATTTTGGCACTTTTTCTTGATCCTCAGCTACCGACGAAGCAACTTGGGCTGCATTGACTGCTTCCCAGTTTTCGAATCCACATAGAGAAGGTAAAGCATCCCAAATCTCGCGCTGTATACCACCCCAATGCTCGTCGACACGTGTTCTGATAACTTGACAGCGATTGTCCACATCGCTGATTCGGCCTAGTGATGGGTTGAAAAAATCGCTCTCAACAAGTCTCCGAACTCGATTCTCGATTTTTAAATACCACGTATCGATCAAGTAGCAGCACTTGTCGGCGGCGCAGTTCCAATTTCCTTCCGAACTGCGCAAGTCAGCCTTGAACAACCACTGATCGATATCATGAGCGTGCTTCAGTGCCTTGTCCATGGCGTTCATCAGCTCATCGCGGAAAATGGCAGATGCACATCGAGTCGCCGTGGATGCTAAGCTAGTTGATGGATCCATAATTTCTTTAACGGGATGTAGGCTGGACATGTAGCAGGCTGCTGGAAGGATGATTGGAACATCGTACTGCTTGGCAAGTTCGACCGCATATAGAGCGTCCAGGTCGTCCGGGACATAGCCTTCAGATCGGTCCATCATGGATGCCAGATTAGATGGAGATATTGCTGTCAACATGTCGATGAACTCTTCGCGCAGATGATCAATCATGTACTTGGTCGACAGCTTCAGAATTGCTGCAAGGACCTTGAATGTAGGCTTGGACTTCTTTCGGACGTACCTATACAGCATTTCTCATATGAGTTCTGGCCTCCATATAGCGATAAGCGGGAAACATACTGTCTGTAATGTATTGCCTTTAAAAAGTAACACCTCTCCTCTGCATCGTCTTGAAGATCAACAACAGGAAGCCCGTCAGACATCTTGTTCTGCGCAGGATCGACTATCCGGAACATCTCTCGGAAAACCGGCGAGTTCAAGGACAGAACGCATTGGCCAACGCAGAACCCAGTATTGTGGCATATGAGTATGATATCACCTCGTTCAAGCCAAAGCTCCGGGTGGCGAGTCCAGTTCGTCGACATTGCCCGGGCTTCATCAAGAGGTTCATCCTCGCGGCGGCGTTTGGTGGGAGGCTCGGTAACCATTTCAAAGATACGATAAGGATATCACTGTAAAATTGTATCCGTATAAAAGCGGGTCGTTGGAGGCGCCACTGCTCACAAGGACAATTCCCTGAAAAGTTCGTCGCTGCGTCAATAAAACAGTCAGCAGGACTCAATGGATTCCAGGCCTCATCGGCTCTAAAATGGGAGAAACAGCACGTACGCGGATATTTCAGTGAATACTGCTTTCTCGGGACTTAATGGCAGGGCCACAGCTCTGAAACAAAGCAGAAGAAAGATGCAAGTTCGCGAAGTCAGTGAGTCACAGACACCTAAGCCTGCAGACAAAGCTATCGGGCCGGTCCGTCCGTCTAAAGACGCATCGGAGGGACTCTGAGGGACTGCGGCTTTCATTATCAACACCGTTGATCACCCTTTCCCGTTCACCCTTGCCCGCGACATCGTGGGTTCAAAATCCAGCATGTCCTCACCTTCCGCAAAGCGTCATCGACAAGACGGACCAGACAGCGACGCATGGTACCGACATCCAACCCTCTGGCTGGAAGACGGTGACATTATCCTCGTATGCGACGATATTGGATTCTGCGTTGCCCGCAGCATCCTGTCCTTGAATTCGCCGAAATTCAAAGACATGCTCAAGATTGTACGTCGCAGTAAGAGGGAATCACATGAAAGCCTCCCCGTCGTGCATCTGTCTGATACGGTAGACGAGATGGAGTGCTTACTTATGGCCATTCATTTTAGGCAGTGAGTCCTTCCCTTCTTCCATCGCTTTTCGCGAAAGTTTTATCTACGGTTGCTCTAGATACGGCCAAATCAAGTCTCAGCCCAGTTATTTTTCCCTCGCCAGGATACTGAAAATGTCCACGAAGTATATGGTTGATGATCTGCGGGAAGAAATTCTCGGCATCCTGGCTATCACTTTCCCTTCACGCTTGGACAAGGACTACGGCAAACGCTACGTTCCTGAGGACTTCAATACCACAGATAGGCTGCGCGTAGTGCAGCTGGCTCAAGAGACTAATGTTCCGTTAATCCTTCCACATGCATCCTATCTTACCTGCTCCCTTCCCCTGGAGGAGGTCGTCAACTTTTCATCAGATCCTGGATGCGAGGATGTCGTCAATTCATCGGACAGCATCTCTAATGAAACCCGTTGGACCTGTGTTCTATTCCGAACCAAGTTCGCAAAAGCCGTCTCCGAAATTCTAGAAGAATGCAATTCCTCGGCTGATAGCCCGTGGAAACTATGCGCTCCGAATGGCTGTTGGATATGTGGTGGAGATAATTGTGTCGGTGTGCGGAACGTGGTAAAGGAGAAGATGGAGAATACATTTCGGTTCCCGGAACGTCGTGGAGACGACATCTTCCATTTAACCCAACCGATCGGCCGTGATCTGTGTGCAGCGTGTAATGAGCACATGGACAAACATTGGCGCAGGGTCAAAGACAAAATATGGGCCTCCCTGCCGTCTCTATGTGGGTTCAAGGATTGGGAGGCTATATCAGATGCACAAAAGGTCGCGTCGCGCAGGGAGCAGGTGACTCCTTTCTATGTGGTGGCAAGATGAAGTAGATGTGGTGCGTACAACTGTTTGGCTGGAAGTCCTGTCGCTGATATCTAACTATTGCAAGTCATTGCGATTTGGCGGGCTACCGTATGTCCGGCATGCACCATGTGCTGTTAGGCATCCGAGTAACAATCAATATATCTCAGAGCATGCCATTGCTAATCTATCTGTCGCACTTGCTGTTACTCTGCTGGGTGATCCGCGTGCGAGCTATCCCTAGCGATATACTGTACGTTACGAGTCAGCGCTAGTCCCAAACCCGAAGTCGAGAACACCGTGTCTTATTGTCTTATTCGATGAGAGATTGTGGACAGAGTTGATCCGCAGAATGCTGCTACTTGGTTCAGTACCGCGGCCGTTTGATCAATATCGGACAGCCGCTTTACCGTGGACACGATAGATGCAACAGATCCCGCAATAAATCGAGCAGCACCCGTATCAGGTTCTAAATCCAGAACTGCACAGAGCCAGGTATGTTTTCATATCCGGAAGACCCTGTCATGATGCATGATGACCCCTGGATGACCCAGTGTTCAGATCTTCAGATGCCAGTGTTAGACGCCGACGCTAGCAAACTTGCGGATCCAGATGATCGGGCAAGGCCATCACGCTGACCCGTATGTCTGTGCCCCTGCGCAGATCCACTAGGACTGCATGCCTTGTTGACACGTTCGCGGCCCCGCCTGCAAGCGCAAAGCAGAGGACACCGTCTCAATAGACAGAACGATTGTCTT
>SFCI01000713.1:0-16168 GCA_004681135.1 Hericium alpestre | reverse complement strand
ACAACAATAAAAGTAAGTTTTAAAGAAATTGGATAAGGAGCTTTTACCTCATCTTTCAAAAACTTCATCCAAGCATCTAAATAAAAATAATTAGAATCAAAACATATATCAAAAGAGATATATGCTGACCATGGATAGCTTGGCACTCCTCTTGTGCAATCTTATCATATTCTCCTTCTGAAACACCATCTCTAAAGAATATAATTCTACGTGGAAAAATGGATGCTATATTAGGATCTCTTGGCTTTGTGAGATCATTATTCCTTTGATAGAAAGCAAGAAGAGCTTTCTAAAATTGCATATTAAAATGTAATAAAAAAAAAGAAAAAGAAAAACCTCATACTTACAAACATCATAGGGCGTAGTAAGGACATAACTTCTTGTCTAGGCTGTTGCAGCTCAACAGAGACAGAGTACTTGGAAAAATGACAATCATAAGATGCAACAAGACTTGTAATTGATGGCTGTGTCATTCCAGGCCCTGCATGACCAACATCTGCACCTATATATGTATACATATAAATGTTGAGCAATATCATAGAAATATATCAGATATATCAACTTACCTACAATCATGAGAGGTGCAGTCATTATTGTATGATTACGCACAGAACCAAGAGTAATAGAGTTAGTTCCTCCAAGTTTTGTATTGATCCTGATTAATATATAGTTAGAAACAAATTAAAATAGATAAAAATTAAATTGATCATTACTTGAGAGCCAGATTGTTACAATATTGATTATTAGCTCTTGCAGCCTTATTCTGCCTCTAATAAAAGAAGTATAATAGATTATTAAAAGTCTAATCATATTTCTCAAAAATCTTACCACACATTGAGTGCTAATACCATATTGAGTATCACCCCAGAATTTGATGGCCTTTTTGATCTCTGCAGCATTGTCTGGTAATATAAAGAGCACAAGTTTAGGTGCAGCAGGAAGTTGCATAATCTTTCTTAGCACCTAAAGGCAATAATAAGTAAGTAAAATCTGAAAGTATATAAAAGCTAACTTGTTCAATATTGGCACCAGTGATAGGTGCATGATTGAGTGGTTGTTCAGTAACTAAAATTCAAATTAGAGTAAATCAAAGATAATATAATATAAATAATTACACATTGCTACAAAAGAAAGGTCAGACAAAGCAAGTTTTTATAAAAGATAAATATTACCTAATTCTTGACAGCATCCAATCAATTGCTGAAAGAACTGAGTCACTTTTTGTTCATTAAGTGCACTCAAATTAACAACAATCCATTGTTCCAATGTAGCAGGCTGAAAAAATGTCTTCCCAAGTAAATTCCAGCTGCCTCTTGTCTGAAAATAAAATTGTGAGAGTTTTTGTAAACTTTATAGTTCAAATTACTTACAACAGGCAAGGTATCATTTTGATATTGAATCTGGGGAGCACCTAAAGCTCGACCCATAACCTCATAAGGTTTGGTGGAGATTTTCATTCCAGTAGACACCACATAGTCTGAACCATGATAATTCAAAAACTGTAAAGCATTTTAGAACATCACTATGATTATAAAAAAAATACAATACTCACATCACCAGCAACCCCACTAAGTATGGAGTTCAGTCTTTGTTGAGGTTGCTGTGCTGAAAATCTGAGCACTTCATCCATAAGATGAGAAGGTAGCTTCTTCTTGTAAAGTTGCCCAGGCTGAATGACACAGATCTCAGCAGGTAGAATCACTCTATGAGGTGTTGTTCGAGTGACAACACCAAAAAGATCTGGATAGCGAAGAGTATGTCCATACTTCTTCTTGTAGTAGTCCTAAAATTTGATGAGAATGCAAATCTTTAATGATGAATTCAAAGCCCAAACCATGATACTTGTCATCCTTCCATCCATATCAAATTGATAAAAACCTGCCCTAGGTTCAAGATCCTTAATTGTATAGATACGTGGACGGCCACCGCGAGGCAACAGAGCTGTGATCTTGACATGTTTGAGAGCATTTTTCAGCCTCTTCCAGTCTTCACTTCCACGTGCGAGTTGTGCCACATCTCTAACATTGGGCTGACCACGGCCTCCGGCATGAATGAATGCTGTTGCCCAGTCAGAGACAATACTGTCTCTTGCAGAGTATCTAAAGAGATACTGTTTCACGATCATGCTTCAGATTAGTAGAAGAAATACATACACGGCTCCAGTGGATATGTCCACATTGATAAGGATGGAATTTGCAACAGGCCTGATGCTCCTGCAAATGATGGAGGCAATCAGTAAAATGCTTGATAGAATTAGAACAGGGCCTCACTGAAAAAATCCTCTCCACAAGTCAAAGCCGCCTCCAATGGACTTTGTCTCGCTTGAAGTAAAGACCGAACGCGCGTTAAATGTCTTCTGTGCCCTGTTACATGTCATAGTAAGACTGATAGTTAAATGACCCAGGCTGAGAACGAGCGTTACATTACGGGTGCCTGTCGAACAAGCGTTTGCAGTAAAGTGACTGCGAGTTGGGACCGTTGAGGATCCGCTTGACCATTGATCACTTGGTTGAGCACGCTGCAACAAGAATAAGTGACCATCTTATCATGCATCCACCTCGGCGTACATTGGGTTGATGGGATCACCAACTTGAGTCAGTTGAACCGCGATGACCTTCGGATTAGGCCCGTCTGAGAGCGGAACATTGAACTAGGTAGTATGATGAGACAATTGCATGAAGAATATGGACAGCATGACTTACGACGGCACTCTGGTCGGGGAAGAGCCTTCGCGATGCGAAAAGATTCTTCTTCCCATCGTACGCCGCTCTCGGAACGAAAATCCCGGGAGCTACGTTGGTCTGCAGCTTCTCGATGACTTCGTATGCGCGCAGGGGCTGTTTCATTTCGGGATTGAAGACTGGAAGATCTACGTCAACCCTGCCAGCCTCGGACATAAGAACGATGACGATCACGCACCGACTGCCAGTAGAGACGAAGACAGACGAAAACACATCAGTAAGTAATGACGTATTGAGAGTGAGAAATAGGCAGCGACCGCGTACCATCGTAATGGTAAAAAGTCGCCTTGGGGAGGGCTGTCACGACAAAAGTGTTCGTCTTGACGGGGATACTCATTGTTGAGATCTGGATTTGAGACGCTGACTGTGACTTTGTAAGTAGCTGGCGCGCGGTAAACGATTCGGATGAGCGAACAACGCGATGTTTATAACGCGCAGAGTGCTTACTTGCCTGTCGTTGATGACGAGCGTAGGTAGAGAGCAAGTCGAGAGAGTCTGCGCGATATCGATATCCGCAGGGACGCGATTAGGTCGCTCCGAAGACGCGCCCTATATGGCATTCCTTCCTTCCTCACGCGACGCAGTCATCTCTTCCTTATGCGGTACAGTACGAATTACTGAACTCGACATATTGGATCGTCCCTAGCTACTGCCTCATGGCGGACAACTGATCCAGACAATTGTTCACGCCCTCACCGCCCAAGACAGTTGTCGCTCACAGCTGTGAATGTCATGCACGCGGCCTTGATTTCACGCTTAGATCAGTATGTGTCCATTGTCCTTTGCACCGACGGAAATTAGATTGACACGAGTTCATGCAGTAACACGGCCGGACTCGACACACTAGGGCTGTCAGCATGGGCTTCGTTTCGGACAGTTATCACTTACAGTGCTTCAACACGCGGCTGCAGGATCTCCGTTTTACGGGAGACCCCCATGGCAAGGTGCTTGGTTGACGATGATCCAGCAGACAAAGGGTAAAGAACTTTCTCTCTCCCCTCATCCGCGACATCGTCCTGTCAAGAGAATATTACGCCCTCGATCCCAAGCTCGAGATATGACCGCATCGACATGTCTCGACATCTTCCCTGAATGGTCCAAACTTCTGAGTTAGGATGTGTGGGGCGATGTACGGACGGCGTTCTCATGTGCAGCATGGCTCAGAAGCTGGTGTGGTATGTGTTCCGTCAGAACATGCTGGTGTCTATGCTGTTGACATGCTGCAGAGTGTCGGTCAGAGCGCGCTTATGCGCACTGCTTCGGCGTGCCGGGTGGATGAGAAAGAGCTGGAAAAGGGATCCAAGAACCCTTGCAGGCGACCTCGTCGCCGACGACTCCTACGCCTGCGTTATCAAAGCGGTCAGCGACGTCTCCGAGGGAATCATGCAGTCGTGAATGGCACCGTAGCACCTGGGCATTGGTCTGTGCCCATATCTCGATCCGTATCCTTCGATCCATGGCCCCCCAATACCTATCTCCTTCTTATTTGTTGTACCTCGCACGGATCAACGCATAGCATTCAGCCTCAGACATGGCGCATCTCGTGCGATGACGACTTCGTGTTTTACAAAAAGGGGTTCTTTCTGATAAATACACAGCAGTCATTATACCGACCCACATACATCACCGGGTAAATGCCTAGCATACAATCACCACTCAGGATGAGGATTAAGCTACAGGTTTTCTGAGGCTGTTTTCCAAGATAACGCTTCTGCGCTGAGCGACCGCCTGCATAGTGATATCATCAGCATGGCAGTCCACGTCTCAAATGGACGCGCGCACCTCGTTTAGCCTGTCCAGCATGTCAACAGTGGTATCCCAGTCGACACATGCGTCGGTAATGGAAACGCCGTGCTTCAGCGCGGCGGGGCCCTCGGCCGGGACGTCCTGCCTTCCGGCGTTGATGTGCGACTCGATCATGACACCGGTGATGTTGCGGTTGCCAGTGCGGAGCTGTGCGCAGATGTCATCAACGACCTTCGGCTGGTTCTTGTAGTCTTTCTGCGAGTTGCCATCTGTCATCAAACGAAACGTTAGAATATGAGTGAGTCAGCTGAAGTGAAACGGGACCGTACGACTGCAGTCGATCATGATGGACGGATGGTACTGGGGCCGCGCTTTCTCGATGGCGCTCGTGGCTGCCTTGACGTGCTCCTCTGCGTAGTTGGGGCCCTTGTTCCCGCCGCGCAGAATGACGTGCACGTCCTGGTTGCCGCGGGTCTTCACGATCGCGGCGAGCCCGTTCTCTGTGACGCCCATGAAGGCATGCGGATTTGACGAGCTACGCATAGCGTCCACGGCGATGCTCACGCTGCCGTCGGTGCCGTTCTTGAAACCAATAGGGAAGGACACGCCCGAGGCGAGCTCTCGATGGAGCTGCGACTCGGTGGTGCGCGCGCCAATGGCGCCCCAGGAGGTGAGGTCCGCGATGTACTGCGGCGAAATCGTGTCCAGGAGCTCGGAGCCGACGGGGACGCCGAGGTTAGTAAGGTCGCACAGGAGCTGGCGCGCGAGCCGCAGGCCCATGTTGATCTTGAAGGAGCCGTCGATGTCAGGGTCGTTGATCAGGCCCTTCCAGCCAACAGTTGTGCGGGGTTTCTGCGGCGCAATGTCAAGCAAGAAATGTTGATCGGCTCTATGCTACAAACCTCACTGCAATTATCGTCAGATTTGATAGAAAAGTGGCCAATGAATGAACATACAAGTAAGCACGCATGATAATGAGCAAGTTCGGCCAGTCAGCCATTTTCGCCTTCAGTAGCTTAGCATACTCCAAGGCTTGCTGTATGGAGTGGATTGAGCATGGTCCGACAATGACCAATACGCGGTCATCTTGGCCAGCAAGAATTCGAGCTGCATAGAAGCGAGCCGACGCGATAGTGCGCTGTGATGCCTGTGTCGACTGGATCTCATGGCGCAACAAATTAGGCTGGACTAGAGGATCATACTGGTAGCACTTCAGTTAGAGCATAACTCAAAATGTGCGCGATGACCCACCCCAAGGACACGACGGTCCTGAATGTACTTTTGAATTTCGCCGTCGTCCTCGAGATCAGGGATCGGCGTGCCTGCAGCTCCGGGCTTGCCCATGTCGGCGTGTATTTCTAAGAAGTAGGGATGGAGGTGAAGGCGAGGGAGGAGTAGTAGGCAAAGATCGCTCACGTCTGAAGCGGGAGATGTCCTGGGGGTCTTTTATACGTGGCTCGCTCATGGTGGAGGTAGACTGGAGGTGTAAAAGTAAAACGAGTCACTGAGCTGCTGTGGGCTTTGACGCTCATCACAGCGAACTTTTTCCAGTCCGCGATGAGTCTTCGATTCCAAACACGTGCCTTGCCATCTCAATCGCCCAAATACCATTCCTTGCTACTTGCTTCGCATCGATCTGTAACATCCTGACCTCCCAGTGAAACGCGCTCATGTCGTCCACCATCTCAGTCTCACTCTCACCAACCCCTGGCTTTTGCATCAAGACCAAGGCATCTCAAACCGGGACCTACAAGCCGCGCCACACTGCCGCGCCCGCAGACAATGCATTGCTAGAGCCCAAGTCCTCGACGTCTATACCCATTCCCAAAGGGTTGAAGATATTCATCAATATAGCATGGGACAAGAATGTTCCCCCTCCTCCCGAGGGCTCGGAAGAAGCCATCCAGCAAGCGATGCAGGGCAAAGACCGTGATGAGCTCAATCCTGACGAATGGTTCGTGCCTGTCATCGTTTCAGATGGCCGACAAGACAAGGACAAAGGTATGTCACATCTTATCATTACTTAGACCGCGGAGTTACCGTTCAGGTGTCGCGTCCGCCTTGGCGGGTGAGATTATCTCGCTCTCGGTTTGAAGAATCCTTAAAGGGTGTTTATATTGTTGGACTGCATATCACCAATCTCCCTGATCTTTCTCACTGGGCGAATTTCGGGCCCGGCTTTCAAGGGTGTGAGGCCATGCCTTTCCTGCGCCCAGTTTTGATGGCAGCATTTTGCCTTAAAAGTGGATGTTGGCAGGTTCACTTCGTAGCCCATCTCATCGCATCCTTACGAGCTGAGGACAGGCTCAGAATCTGTTGCAAGGCTGGGTTGATGGAAACGCATTATGCACTTGAACGATCAAACACTTTTTTCATTACTCTTTGTAACTCACTAGAATGATAGAATGTCCAAAGTCTGAATTCTCTCCTCTGCAGCCGGCAACTCCGCGCTGGTCTTCAGCTGTATATTCAACCCCTCTCTGAAAAGCCGCGCGCTGAAAGACCTCGAGTTCAAGATCTTTCTTATCGGTAAGTTCATTTCTGACCATAGACGTCCGGATACGCCTTATTGACGATCCGCCGCAGAACTGGCCATTCAGCGCATCGAGGCGCAGCCAGGCCTATCGCTCTCCTGGGACGATATCGGTACGCCGAATATCTCGTCGAAGGGCAAGATCGCGCCGTTCGACGCGTCTTTGCCGGCGGCGCTCTTTCCTGGTCACGAGCAGCCTGATTCCTCTGCTTCAACAAAGGGGAAGGGCAGATTAATAGAGGAGCTCCCGCCTTCGGGCGAGATACCACCTCCAGATGTTAAGGACGCTTCATCCAAGGGGAAGGGCAAATTAATAGAGGAAGTGGACCTCCCGCCCGCAGGCGGACCAAGCCTTTCTGCGGACGCTGGCGATGCGAAGGATACATTGGGCGCACCAGAATGGACCTGGGTCCAGGACGGGCCACATATTCGGCTCACCGTTGCGGTACCACAGCTGGTTTGTCCCTTGTCTTGCACGTATCTCAACGATACCTGAATCAACGCCCTTTGTAGACGCGCGAGGTCATTCCACGCACGACACTCGACCTCGGTCCGCGCCGCATACTGCTGCACGTCCCCGAGCAGTGTCTGCTAGACCTAGACTTGAGCCTGTCCGAAACGGCGCTCGGCAAGGAGCAGGCCGTGGCTCTGAAGCGGGCGAGGGCCTTGGACGTAGATGCAGCATGGGCGGAATGGCGCGTCGCTGAGCGGTGTATTGTTATACAGGCATAATGTATCCAAAGCACAGATATTTGTAACATGAGGTTGAGCATCGCATTTCCGGCATCGTCTATGGATCATTATTGTATTCTCTATTGAATGTATCACAATTCGGGCATGAAATCCGACACACAGTGGGTACGTCATTAGCAACAGAACTCAATACATCACAAGGCCACAGAACACTACTCAGCAAGCTGCCTGAACCTATCTTGAATCTCCTGATTCAGAGCGTCCAGTTTCTGTTTAATAGGGTCCTGGCCTTGTGAGGGCGACTGTACATTGTGGTATTAGCATTCATGTGCAAGGTTAGGATGAAACCACAAACCTCGAATTTCATCTGTGAAAGCTTGAACATAAGGTCGCCGGCTGCATCCTTGATCTGAGCCCACGTAAGATCTCCTTGTTGAACCGCCCTAAGTGCTGCATCGTGGAATCCAACAAAATTGCGAAGCATCGCGCTAGTCTTGTAGAAGGGACAAAAGCGGTCATATTCGCTCATTCCGTTTTGCTGCAAGAAGTCGTCCTTCAACATCCGAGCCACTTCAAGCGTGATCTTGTCGTTCTCGCCGAGCGCACTCTTCCCGACAAGCTGCACAATTTCGGCCAAATCATCTTCCTTCTGCAGGATCTCCTTGGTTCGCGTACGCAGATCGACGAAGCCAGGCTCGGTACGTTCGTAGTAGGGTTCGAGGACCTTGGTGTACTTGGAATAGGAAAGATTCCAGTTCACTGAAGGGAAGTGCTTGCGCTGCGCCAGCTTTTTGTCCAATCCCCAGAACACCTGGACGATACCCAAAGTGGCAGACGTAACTGGATCCGAGAAATCACCACCGGGAGGAGAAACGCTGTCATTCATCCACTCTTTAGCAGTTGAATTCCAGATAAAAAAGCATACATACGCGCCGACGATGGACACTGTGCCCTCTCGCACGGGGTTTCCGAGCGCAGTGACTTTCCCCGCACGTTCGTAGAACCCAGCAAGTTTCGTGCCGAGGTAAGCTGGGTAGCCTGAATCTGCTGGCATCTCTGCAAGACGACCCGAGATCTCTCGAAGAGCCTCTGCCCAACGAGACGTTGAATCCGCCATCATGGAAACGTTGCTACCCTGGTCTCGGAAATATTCCGCGAGCGTGATACCGGTGTAAATAGATGCCTCTCGTGCAGCGACAGGCATGTTCGACGTGTTTGCAACAAGAGTGGTTCGCTTCATGATGGGCTCTTGACGGTCACCCACCTCCATCGTCAATTCGGGGAACTGACAAGATCAAGATAATCGGTTAAGTTCAGGCCTCTGTAATGAAAAGAAAGTAATCACCTCCATAAGGACCTCAGCCATTTCATTTCCACGCTCCCCACAACCCACGTAGATGATGATATCGCTGTTCGAGAATTTGGACAGCGCTTGCGAAATGACAGTTTTTCCACAACCGAATGCACCAGGGATAGCCGTCGTGCCTCCTTGCACACAGCTGACAGAGTGTGAGTATGAAAGGTAGATGCAAATGCTGAATTTAGCCTTACGGAAATAAAGCGTCCAGGATTCGCTGCCCAGTGAGAAGTGGATAGTTCGCCGTGTGTTTCTCCGCCACAGGCCGGGGTGCACGGACAGGCCAAAGCTGCATCATTGTATGCTTAGTGGTCTTGCCTTCAAATTCAGTTTCCATTACGACTTCCTATATGCAAAATGTCAAGTAAGACATCATTCAACCTCGCTGTCATATCTCCAGGGCGACTCACATCTACTGCATAGCTACCCTGCTCGGCGATTTGTGTCACGGTGCCCATGGCACGTGGAGACACCATGACTTTGTGAGTATTGACCAAAGAGTTCTCATAGACATGGCCGAAGATATCTCCGCCAGATACGTGATCACCGAGCTAGAATGGACGGGGTTGAGATCAAACGTGGTTATATAGGTGATGACGTACCTTGATGTCTGTGGGTGTAAAGTCCCATTTCAGAGCCCGATCCAATGCCTCAGTGTTGATGCCTCGCGGAATGTAAATCGATTTGGACAGTTCTTGGATAGCCTGCAGATAACTTCAGCATGGGGAAGCAGAATGTGAGGTAGCTACAGACGCGTAACGGCCGTTGAATACCATCGACAATGTTCCCCATCAAGCCTAGATGAATGGTCAGTGGTCATATGCAGAGAATTCCCAATAGGGCGCACCAGGGCCGAGCTCAACGCTGAGCGGCTTGCCTGTCCGCAATACAGGATCTCCCACTGTGACGCCTGATGTCTCTTCGTAGACCTGAATTGTGGCCTTATCAGCATCAATTCGAATGACCTCTGGAAGTCACTTGAGTGTTCTGCGTTAGATCATTTGTCTTGGTACATACCGCCGACGAGTTCATCGTGCCCGACGCGAACTAGCTCGTACATGGCGGACCCGATCATGTTCTCCGCAATCACGACGGGGCCAGAAACGCCAAAGACGGAGCCAAACTGAAATTCCCGTTCCTCATCTGCAATCTTCGGCAGATTCTTCTTCGCATTGGGGAGCGCGCCAGCCATGGTTCACGTAGGCAACGACAGTGGATGTCGTATACTGGTTCGTACAGATCAGGTTCACTGCCACTCGCGACTTGCAAGCACTGGTTCGGATAGCACCGAGCCAGTTCAAGCGCCGCTCCAACGCCTGCTCCTGACCACCACCACATTGAGCTCATTGCATTCAACGTCGGCCAGACTGTGCCTTCCCCGTACCCGACATATACTCGCAATGGACGCCGGAGCACTCAAAATCCTTGATTCGGTCACTGCGAAAACACTGCATGCCCACAGCTTTGCCCGATCTTCGACCCAAGCCTCATTGACTCTCACAGACTTGCTCTCTCGCTACCTCCTGCTGCTCTCGTCGACTTGTGCTCAATATGCTCAGCATGCGGGGAGGACGGATCTTTCCGTCAGAGATGCCGTCTGTGCTCTGGGTGAGCTTGGCGTAAGTGTTGAAGAGCTGAGCGAGTATTGCCAGTACGAAGGCGAAGAACTCGCGAAGTACGCAGGCCACTCTGCCAAACGGTTGGAGGACCTGAACTCTTTCAAGGGTCAGTCAAGTCGTGCTCAGTGCACGGCTTACATTGATATATCAATCCCCAGCGTCTCTGTCGGTTGGATTACCGCCTGCTCGCGAAGCCATGTCGTTGATTTACGGCCCTGTCCCTGACGAGCTGCAAGAAAGTAGTGATGACGAGTATGAAGAGATGTCAGAAGGAAGCCAGTTAGACGTGAACATGGATGAACTGGAGAAGCAGGAGGCTTTCGGAACGACAGCCGCAGAAGATTCTGATGCAATGATCCTGGACAACGTTGCGCCGATACAACGTCTTACACCCACGACACCACGGCGAACCCCCTCCCCTCCATTACCATTATCACCCGTCTCTAATCCATCTTCACCAGCCCGCAAGCGGGCACGAACCGACCATTGGTGTCCGCCACCGCATATACCGGACTATTTACCGCCTTTCCCCAGCGACCGTACTTCCCCTGCGCCCGAAGCATTTACTCTCGACCTACCCTCGCAATCAACCCCACCTCCTCAAGTATCTCCTGTGAAGACCGAACGACCACCCATTCCACACCTGCCCATCCAACCCTCGTCTGGGGGCCTTCCAGATTATCTAACAGCTGTTCCATACCATGAATCCTCGCTTGCTTCCGCTCCAGAGTGGCATCTACCATCGGCACCACCCCCTTCCTCTGGACCCACAGCCTCTTCAATAGCACGATTACCTACACCTCAACTCCAACCATCCCTCCTGGCTGCATATCATCATGTGCTGACCCACCCCCCTCCTGCCAATCCCAACGCTGCAAATGCTGCGCGCCATCGGGTTGCCGTTGCTCTTCTGCAACAGGCACAGAAGGCAACAAGATGGGAGCCTGCAGATACGCTCTATGCTGCTACCGCGCCCAACGCCCCTGCCGTCGCTGCCATCGGACCCACTTACCCCATCCCCATCGACAAAACACTGCCAGGTGAAGATGGTTCAAGAGAGAAGGCGGAAGAGAAAGAAAGGAGGAGCAACCTGCCGCCTGTGCCTCCGAGATCGCTGGCTCAGGAGAGACTTGCCCCGTTGGCCAGCCAGCAGTCTTCTCGAATACCAGAATTAGCTCGGCTCGTACTTCCTGTGCGTCTTGATCATCTCTTCATCGTCATATCTCATTGATTGTATCTATACAGGGTTCTGTGCTATCTCGCACGACGCGCTTGGGGCATCCACCTTTCATTCAAGGCGATACGTCAATCGTCCACCGTCCTAGTGTTCCTGCGCCGTGGAACTCCGCTCCCGCTGCTGCAACGCCGGCTCCTGTTCCGGGGAAGGGGAAAGAAGCACTGGCGAATGGAGTTCCCAATGGGAAGGCCAAAGACGCTGCAGAGAAGGAAGAGAAGCCGTTGCCTGATGCGCGATACTATGCCACATGGCAGTTCGAGCAGAAGAGCTACAAGGAGCCGCTTCCTTTACGCCGTCTCCGACAAGGTAGCATACAGACCACTCGGATCAACCTTCCAGTACCTGGAAGAGCGACGAGTGAGAGTCGTGCTTCATAGTAGGCACTTAGGAGCACGTCTGCATGTTCTCGCTATGTATCATGTATATCATTCGCTGCTGTCGCATTGCTGTCGTCTTGGTAGCCATTTTCGCGCGCGTCACCGCAATAAATCCTCATTCACGTTTGAGAATACTTCGAAAACCGCAACATCTGCGCGAAATATCCATGAAACCCGAAGGAAGTCTATAGCTGACATTGATATTTTCACAAACAGATACTACCTCTTCATACACAATAGCTGAGGGAGAGGAGCTACTACTCATCGACAAGCTAATGCAGTACATGACGCTCAAGCTAAACAAGTCTTGAAAAAGTACATGCACAACAACGACGGACAGCACGCGTGTATGGATGGGAGAAGGGTGCGGGGGATGGGATAATGAGGGACAATACTAACACGCGATAAACACATAACACTGCAGAAAATGAAGTCAGCTGCCGATGAACAATTTGTCTGACCGATGAAAAGGCGAGTCGTATGACATCGAATGAAAAATGGTGATCGGATGCCATGTGGAGGAGTTTATGCGGGGGATTCAATGTTTGAGACTCACCAAAGAAGGTCAGGACCTAGGTGCCCTTGGGAGCCTCCTTGAGGGAGATCGCCTAAGAGAGTGTGAGTATGATATGGCCTACCAAATCAAGGCGGCAACTTCACCTGCTCCTCTCCCATGGCGGAGACGATGGTGACCAGCATATCCTTGCCATCATCGAAATCGGCCTGGATCTGTTTGCCGAGGTCACCCTCGGGCACCTTAACATCATCCTTGGGGGTGCCGTCGGAAGTCATCAAGTTGAGGAAACCGTCATCAACGTTAACCTTTAACAGGAAGGTGAGTAGGACCGGACGGGAATGTATGCAGCGATCGGTGAATGACATACAAGCTGGTATTCGTTGCGCGTGACATTGGGGACATCCATGTTGTGGGTGGAGGGGCAGATGTCCTCCTGTAGTAACAGTTAATCTCCGTCGAGGCCGGCGCTCGCGGGCACGTACCAATTTTTTTGCCGGTAAAAATCTAGAAAAATGGTCAGATATAATGCCCGAGTGTAATTAGACGTCAACTCACATCAATCGCGACGAGATGAACCTTCGCGTGACCATGCTTACCGGTCTTCGAAGTGGACATATCGACGATCTTGCAGGGACGGCCTGTAAGAAGTATCTCCGATCAGACCAAGAACCAATCCAAGACGTCTAATCATGCATACCCTTAATAACAACGTGTCCGTTCTTGCGAAGAGCAGAGCATTGCATGGGGAAGGTGGTGGAGGCCCCAGCATTGGCCTGGACGGAGGCGTTTTTGCATCAGTTTTCTGTCCCTGATGGCTGGAGGAGAAGAGCGCAAGAACGCACCTGCTCGAAGGTCTGGTTGTGTTGCTCGTCGTCAGACATGATGGCGAACTGGGGGTGTCTTTTGGTGGAGAGAGAGGAACGAGGGAAAGAGCAAAACGATGGTGGGGAACCTGCGTTTGTTGCTCAAAATCAGAGTTGTCAAATCATTTTCAATCTCCGAATCGTGGGAACATCCGGATCCAGCCGCTGCAACTTTTGCGGTCCCGTTTCGAGTTGCCACGTAACCTTTCGTCGAGGATTGGTCAAGAAACAACACAGCATACATTAATCTGTGGCCATCCGACAGAAATATCACACAAGTGTTCCAGAAAGGCATTGTTTATCGGTGATTCCACCAACATAAAAATCTTGTTGAAAGTTACAATTTCAGCTGCACATCGGGGACACCAAAAGGCGATTGTGATTCAAAGAGTCAAGTATGATGAAATTCAGTCAAAACTCTTTGGCAACTTCATGTTCCTGAGTGCTTTGTGAGTGCTTTCAGCACCCTTGAAAGGACAGAATTTTGCACTAGTGATATATGCATGAAAGTGTGCCAAAATTCATCAATTCAACTAAGGTTCTTGGGCCCTTTGAATTTCCCGAAAAGTTAACAATCAGTGAAGCTGAAAGTGCAGTGAAAGAGCCATGAAACATTAAGTTTCAATGGGGTTTTGACTGGATTTCACCCAAAAAAAATGCTATCATTTTGCTAGTGTTTACTAAGCCCTGACATTACAGCATGCATTCATCTGTGGCCACCCAACAGGAATATCATGGAAGTATTCCAGAAAGGCATTGTTTATTGGTGATTCTGCCGACATCAAATCTTGTTGAAAGTTATGATTTCAGCTGTGTTTCTGGGACACCAAAAGGTGATTGTTATTCAAAAACTTAAGGGTAATGAAATGGAGTCAAAAGCTTTTGGTAACTTCATGTTTCTGAATGCTTTGTGAGTGCTTTCAACACCCTCCAAAGGAAAAAATCTGTGCTTGTGATATATGAATGAAAGTGAGCTGAAATTCATCAACTCAATCCAGTTTCTTCAACTCTCTTTGGATTTTCCGAAAAGTCAACAATCGGCAAAGCTGAAAGTGCAGTGAGAGAGCCACGAAACTTTAAGTTCCGATGGGGTTTTGACCGTGTTTCACCCGCAATAGATGTTATCATTTTGCTAGTGTTTACTGGGCCCTGATATATGCCAGAAATTCAACATTTCAGCAGTGTTTCAGATGTACTGAAGCTCTCAGAAGTGATGCCTTTCTCGCACATTTCCAGCACATATCCACCTTGCCACCAGCGGTTAATGCATGCTGTGCATGTGCCAGAGATTCAACATTTCAGCAGAGTTTCGAATGCACGGAAAGCTCTTGGAAGTTATGCCTTTCTCACACATTTCCAGTATGTACCTGCCTCACTGCAAGCGTTTAATGCATGCTGTGCAAGTTGTTGGTGTCATGTACTCAGCAGCATTTTGGATGGGTGTTTGGAGCTGTAGATTTCCATGTATTCGTCATCATTTTAATTGATGAAACAGAGCAGCTCTACCATGCGCATTTGAGCTTGATCGGTGTCAAGTCCTTGGATTAGTGTTCCATGTCAATTTTAAGGATCAATAAAGATTGCCATGTTTTAAGCCACCATGATGTAGGAAACCATAATTTCCTCGCACTTTAGACATCCGTGAGATCAAACAACTTAAAGTTAGAGAGCAGCAAGAGGGCAACGCACTTCTCACTCCGTGCATTCGTCGAGAAGACCAGAAGAGAAATCTTATCTTATCTATGATTATGTCAGCGTCATATGTCAGCGTCATAGCATCGAGCACGGCCGCTAACTCCAATGGAGTCGGACGCCGTTACCATCCATCCCTCCCTCTACCACCCTATACTCAGGGAAAGCATCGAATATCCACTCTATAGACATCCTGAATTCGATCCTGGGTCTTGATTATCATTATTCGCGGACTATCAATTAAATTATGCATCCTTTCGGCGGAACACCCATTTGCCCGAGGTGTAGCAAGGCTGTTTACGCAGCCGAGCAGGTGCGTACACTCTCGATGCTCGGCTGGATGGTTTCCTAACAGCTTCTTCGATTGGCTGTGATGTAGGTGATGGGTCCAGGTAGAAAGGCACGTCGATCTGAGATCTGAGATTTGCTACACCCGTACTTATGTCTTGCCGGACATCGCAGCTGTACCACAAGGTGCGCCCACGTTGCACACTCCTCCTAATCTATTTCTCATATCCAGCAGCCCTGTTTGGCCTGCACAGAATGCAACAAGAGACTAGACTCCTTAAGTCTCCTCGAGCACGACGAGCAGGTACGTCCCGCCCATCCCCATACCTTCTGCCCACTGACAACCGCCCCGTGCCACTCAGCCATACTGGTAAGCACCCACCCATACCCATCCACCCATCTGAACCACAATCTAACCCCACACAGCAAGAACTGCCATGTCAAATGCTTCGGCACCCGTGACCTGCGCCAGGCGAACCTCCCATACCGGCCGCTCTCGCCGACG
>SFCI01000712.1:0-16176 GCA_004681135.1 Hericium alpestre | reverse complement strand
TACCCCACATCGTCGAGCTGGACCACTTGACTGTCACCGGCGACGTCTACTTCGGCCGCAACGTGACCCTGCGCGGCACTGTCATCGGTCAGTCCCTGCTCAGTTACATCTGCACCTCCCGCTCATTCTATCCTTCAACCAGTCGTCGCCAACGAGGGTCAGCGCATCGATATCCCCGATGGCTGTATCCTGGAGAACCGTGAGTCCCACGATCCCGTTGACAGGAGGCCCAGTATTGATTAACTGAACATCACAGGCCTGCTCTCCGGTAACCTCACTATGACCGTGCGTTTCCCCCTCTTTTTACCCCGGACAGACGTATTGATCCCGTCTTCTCTCTGCAGGAGTTGTAAACGCCCCCGCCTGCCCAAACGCAAATGCAGGCACACGCTCTCTGTTCCCGGCTCTCGTATAGATGTCAAATGTCAACGAAGATTCCCCTACCCCTCGATACCCTCCATAATGAATCCTACTTCCCACACCCTCCTTTCGGATCCGTTTTCTCTGTTTACTTTTGGCTGCCCGTGGACGCTTGATGTTCGTAGACATACCAAGAATACGTAGAAGCACTCGCAAGGCGATGATACCTTGGAATGAACCCGTCCGCGTAATTGAATAAGCCTCAGAACAGCCAAAATTACTTGCGAATGCAGATTTGAATTGGGACTACAGATGCCGAAGGGATCCGGAACGCGATATGTATGCACGAAACTTATTTGCGACGAGCACAAGAACAACTGCAACCACCAACCACAACCGATCCTTGGAGGAGAAAACCAAATAATGAAACATGGCATAAGGTAGACAGACCGTCCGTGCGAGCCTCTAATCTGCAGTGGACGTATAAGTCCTCCTGACAGCGGCCGGCTGACCGAATCTAGTAGTAATGGTACAGAAAACAAAACAAGGGACGAGGCTGCATTGGGGAAGGAAGGAAAGTGCACGAGCTAGACAGTCCGTTGGATCCGGGGAGTTAAGATGGAATATAAGTTAGAGGTCCTGTGGAGGAAGAGAGGCGATCAGCACAGGTTCAGGGGGTGACAGCGAGGGGGCAAGGAGAGCGAAGACAGGGACAGGAGGGAAATAAGGAGGAAAAAACGCACGATCATGTTCAGGTTCCCAGACAGAAGTCCTATATTCGCACAGCGGAGTCAGAAGATGGCAAAATCAAGGTCGGAGCGGACGCACTATTTTCCAGAATACAACCATCGGGTATATAGATGCTTTGGCCCTCGTTGGCCACAACTATTTGCCTCGTGTCAGTCGACGCATGCATCCCGTACCGGAGGTACCCACCAATTACAGTGCCCCGCAGAGTCACATTGCGACCGAAGTAAACGTCGCCAGTAACAGTAAGATGGTCGAGCTCGAGGATCTTCGGGATCTTCTTGAAGCGTTTCTGGAACTGCTGGATCTATAGTACAAGCGTCAATAAATCGCATATCCACCGCCGCATGCTTAACGCACCTTTTTGAAATGATCGCCGAGCTTGATGACGGGTGTGCTCTCGAACATTCTGTTCTCGTTGATAACGAGCTGGCCGTGCTCAAGGGAATAGATGTCACTCTTGATGAGCAGGAGATCCGAGCATGACTTGACCGGCAGGAAGCGAGAACGCGGTACGTTGATGCCGTGTGCGTTGTTGAAATGCTTGATGGCCGCGCCAGCGGCGGTCTCGAGCTGTATGACGGCCTGCCCGTCGTCCGTCTGCTTCGGGTTCACAATGATCTCCAGATCCATGGTCTCTTGCTCCATGACGCGCTTGAGCGCTGTGAATTCGTGAGTGCCATGTGCCGCACGAAGATGCGGTGCACTCACCCTTCAAGTTGAGCCAGATGTTGTTCGTGTTGAAGATCTTGAATTTCCGGACTATATGAGATTGTAAGTGATAGACATTCAGGTCAGCGTCAGAAGGCATACCAGACTTGAAGTCCTCCATATGCTCAGAAGGAACTTGAGCTACCTCGAGGAGGCGGATAGAGCCCTCATAGTCCACAAGAGTACCACCCTGTGAAGGCCACCGAGGTCAACAACACTGTTGTTTTGGGCATACGTGAGAGAACCCACCTTGATGTCCGCCTTTGTCTTGTCCGTAACCTCCATCAAGAACTCAGCTTGCGAGTCGATCATGTGCTGCAGGATATTCTGGTCGACGCTGTCGGTGCGGTTAGGCGCCGAAAGTTATGAGTTAAAAAATCCAACTTACACAGCGCCCAGATTGTCCGCGTTGGACGCGAAGAGGTACTCCTTGCCCTCAGCGATGAGCTGGTCCAGCACACCGGAGTGAAGGAGCGCATTGTACAAATCACCGTGACCGGGAGGGTACCAGTTCTTCTTGTCGTCATCCGCGCTCTTGGGAGCGGGCAGCAGAGTAGCAAAAATGGCCGACAAAGTCTGGTATCAGTACTAAAAGTACTTTTTCACCAGATCATAATTAATATGTTTTGGTCTAATTAAAAGTCACTATGGACTAGTGGTAATAGTAGATACATTCCCTTACTTACAGTATGTCAGATTTTCAGAGTTCGATTCTTGCTGCTGCCTTTTTTTTTCGTGCTCACCCACTAAAGCTACATACAGCGCCGAGAAGTGCCGGCGCACAGCGTGGCTGGGCGCCTTGGATTGACGAGGCTGGACAATCTGACTCGCAGTATCAGTCCATCGGCCCGATTGCCTACTCTGGCCACTCTGATTGCCCGCTGGCGTCCATCACAAAGATTGCTGGATTTCTCACTTTGGCTTCTTGCCTGTGTAGTCGAGCAGAAAGACGCGGAGTCGAATATTATTATGATTCCGTTGACCTGGCCGGTGGGGTTAGGGTCCCACTCTTCTTGATCGATTGAAGCTTGATCCCCGACTTCACTGCCTTTGAATAGTCCCTGCCCAGTCTCAAGCAGTTCGTGTACTACCCGCCAATATGCAATCAGATAGCTCTAAAGTGATGATAGGTGGAAACAAATATAGGTCTGTACTCATTATCTGCTGCTACACCGCGATTGACCGAAGAGTTGCTATACTAGCACTGTGGGCCGGCAGCCAACGTGGCAGGACCCTCTAATTGCACATTTCGCCAGCTATTGGCACGATGCAATCCTACCGATGGACTCTCGCTCTCCATTAGAAGAAGCGCGGCGAGACATGGACAGCGATCTAGATGCGCTGGCTGCACTGTACGAATCATTTCGGTCCCAACGCAACCGTCTTTGCTTGCCAAATCAACTTCCCCCTATGATCCTGTCACACATCTTCATATTGACCTCAGCGACTTCGTTCCAGCTTTATTTCGGACCGGATGATCTGGAGACAGAGCTATTCACCGTTCCCAAGTCGCCGTCTTTGGAGCATCCATTTCCTTTCACGCTCGTATGCCGCCATTGGCGAGACGTTGCTCTACACACCCCTTCTCTCTGGGCGACTATCACGCCTCAATTCAGCTTAAAATGGTGCAGGGAAATGTTTTCTCGTGCACAATCGGCGCGCATGCTGGTCGCAAGGATACTGGATCCCGACGATGTCCTAGATCTGTCGACATACGTCCCTCGACTTCAACACCTGGCGTTGAGGAGCTATAGTATAGAGGCCATGCGGCAAATGATCGCACAGTCCTTTCAAATGCCAGCCATCTCCTTGAAATCGCTGTCGTTCGTTTATCACGAGCCAGGTGACAATACCTTTTATGACACCCCCCATTCGGACGATATTGTTATCCCTGCGGACTTTTTTGGAAGCGATTGCCCTGTGCTCGAGCGAATTTCACTCCGTGGGATGATGCTGCCATGGACGTCTTCATTATGGGGCGGCCGCATCACCCATGTAGAAATAATGCAGGAACGCCACCCCACGGCTCTCCGCCCCGCCCTTCGGCCCACCATTGAGCAGTTCCTCCAATGTCTGGAAAGGATGCCGGCACTAGAGTTGCTCAAACTCCAGAATTGCCTTCTGCTTGTCACGCGGGATTCACAGCCACTTGACAATCTCCCTGCAATCGACTTCCCCTACCTTCGTGTCCTTTCTATCAATGACAACTTCTCCACCTGCACGTATGTGCTGGATCACTTGCGCCTTCCTTCTCTCGCCCAATTGAACATTTCTCTGCATTCCGATCAAGACTCCATCCATTATGAACGCACCGCGTCCGCTTTGACCAGACAAATCCGCTGTCTTCTTACAGATCAGCCGATTTCGAAGGTCCACATATCAGAAAATCTCGCATGGGCCAATGCAGAGGTCTGGTGCCAGAACGGCCGTGATACAAATACCAATAATGGACTGCAATTGGGCGGGCCTTTGCCTGTTTTTGAGTTATCCGTCGACGGTGACATAATAGATGATCGTGCTATACAGCGTCTAGGGCGCTTGTTCCGATGCGGCTTCCCCCTGGACGATCTCGAGGAGCTCAGCATAGAATTCGAATTGCAGAGTTTTTGTGGCAGCCGTGTTACTCAAAATGAACTGCGCTCCGCGTGGCTAGACATCCTTGACCAATGCAGTCATGTCCTTCGTTTGTCACTTACCACGTGCGGGAGCGACACTTCACTGCCTATAATGCTCGATGCGCTGACTATGGATCTTGACCAACGAGAATCTGCACAGGCGACGGCAGGAGGTCGGCTCTGTTTCCCCACCCTACAGGAGCTGATTATCGATGCTGGGAATTCCGATAAAGCTGGGATGAGACCGGAAGAGCTCATTGACTTGCTGGTCTCGCAGCTCTCGATCCGCCGAAAATTCGGAGCCCATATCCGCACGCTGCATGTCGAATTCCCTCTATAGGACAACCACTACCCATCCCTTCAGCTCCTAAAAGACTTGTCTTTGAATGGGATCGTATCAGTAGTAGAACGCGGATCAACCACAGATGGACAACATTAATGTGAATATGGAGGACCTAGGTCTAACGAACACGGTGATGCAATGGTGATGAGGATTCAGAGATCTCGCAGAAACCATATGGCTGAGAATGAATTGCAGAATTATGGAGGCACAGAGACGGCTGTGAGCACCCAAATCGAACACTATTGGTGAGACCGAGACGAAATAGAAGTGGTTCACGAAGTAGAACGAAGGAGACTCGGGACCAAAGATACAATATATACGATCAGAAAATTAGAAACACAGTATTCAGGAACGTCTCTTGCCTTGTGATGCCCGCGCCATACCATTAAAGCCCTCTGCTCCAATTCAATCGTTGATTTCTTACACCTCCTGAATGTTGTCCTCATCCCAAGGTATGACCTTCATCACGCCCGTCTCGTATACACGCACCCGCTGCCCACCCCCGAGCTAGCCAAAGTCAGAGTGAGGTCACCGACAAACGGCAGGGCCGGGCCGGCACCTCCGGCAAAAACCGTGTGGGAAAAACGGCCACATTCGGCACAGTCTGTGTCCCCGACATCCCACAGCTATCGCTCGACATCGCCGTCAACAACGTTTGCGCAAGGTGAGCCCGTCATTTTCACCATTGAGATTGCGAGAGGGCGTGTATCGTCCGTTTCCAGCCATTATATGGGTGCTGTTGTGCTGGATAGGCTGGATTGGCGGTGGATGGCGCCCCTTTGGTTTGGATGACACTGACCAGTTTTCGCTCCGCAGACCCCCCCTCTCGGCCCTCAAGATGTCGCTCGTTCTCCCTGAGGCCCATATACAATTCCAGGTTCGCAGAATTGTGGACGTATCGCTAGTCTGCAACTGACTGGTTTTGCAGCACATTCTCCGTCTCCTTAACACCAATGTTGACGGTAAAAGGAAGATCATGTACGCCCTGACGGAGATCAAGGGTGTCGGTCGCCGTTACGCCAACTTGGTCTGCAAGAAGGCCGATGTCGACCTCAACAAGCGGTGCGTCGATTACACAGTACGATGCGGAGCGTGGTCTGATATCTTGTTATATCATCAGCGCCGGAGAGCTGAACTCGGATGAGCTCGAGCGTGTCGTCACCATCATCCAAAACCCTACCCAGTTCAAGATCCCTACGTGGTTCCTGAACAGGCAGCGGGACATCGTCGACGGCAAGAACTCGCAGGTCCTGTCCAACGGCGTCGACTCGAAACTCCGTGACGATCTCGAGCGCTTGAAGAAGATCCGTGCTCACCGTGGTCTGCGACACTTCTGGGGCCTCCGTGTCCGTGGCCAACACACCAAGACGACCGGTATGTCTCTGCATTCTTTGTATCATGGCGCCTGCTGATTGCTCTTTAGGTCGTCGCGGAAAGACCGTCGGTGTGTCGAAGAAGCGCGGTTAAACGATTCTTCTCATTATGTGTTCCCGACATATGCCTTGCGCCTGTTTGTGCACTGTTCACGTCTCTCCATCTCTTTCCTTATGTATCCTAGGTGCAGCGCGTATGGTCCATCAATGCTATGCTCTGGTCCCCATGTGTTTTAGGTTTGAGAATATTGGGATCATCTGAACAACGACCTGCGCCATCATCTGCATCCCGCTTGTTTGTGTCTCTCATGTGTTGGTATCAATTTTTTTTTGAAGAAAACTTCATGGGATTTCTCCTATCTTGTGACTCTTGCATCAAATCAGCACGCCAGCGCTTTTGTCGCTGTATTGAGGTTCATCGAAAAATCAGTGGCGACGTGCAACGTGTTTGCAATCATTTCCAATCTATTTAATTGTCCAAAGACATTCACTGGGCAAGACAACGCTACGTCCAGAGATAATTTCAAGATGCCGCCTGCGCAGCTCGCACCGCACCCCAGTTTTTATATCCGCACGCCTCTGGCAGTCTCTCCCAGATCTTGTGATTGACCTCTTCGTCGAACTCCTCCAGTCTTGCAGTGCAACAGGCGCAAGGCTCCTTGCCATTCCTGAGTCTCTGCCGAATGCTCGAAGAGCGAAAGCGGAAGAGGTCCTGCTCAAGCGCGCCATACGCCCGCTCGATGGCCTGTCTCTCTGCGTTGCTCACATCCTCACACTCCGTGCAATCTATCACCCGTGGGTCTCGCGGCCATGGTATCGAATGCATCTGGGTCACGTCCAGCGCATCAGCGATGATCTTCGTGAGTTTCTCTCGAAAGATGAGGCACATCCGCTCCGCCGCGCGGCTGAGCTGCATAGGCGTGCCGTTGCAGAGTGTGGACCGCGGACCGTCGAGCAGGCTCGCGACGTCCTTCAGCGCAGTCCAGTAACACGCCACAGGGACAATTGCAGGGACGTTATAGGTGATCCCCAGATCGACGGCTACGGCTGCGTCGAAATCGGCGGGGAGAAGGGCCTGAAATTCTTGAAAGTAATACTGCTGCAACGCCGTCGGGAACATGGGCTTGATGTGTTCGACGAGCTCTTCGCGTAGCTCGTCAAATGCATATTTGGTGCTCAGCTTGAAGAGCGACAGAAGCGTCTCGAATGCAACCACAGATCCTTTCCTCGCGTATCTGCGAGACCGACCGCGTCAGACGCTCCGCAGCATATGCGTAGCCCGCGCTCACTTTCGTGAATACAGCGCCTTTAACAAGCTATGCATATCGTGGGCCTCGTCCGGCAGACGTGCGACGACGCAGCCTTCGAAGGTCTCGTTGCAGTCTAGGTTTGCGTCCCCGACGATAAGCATGTCCTTAAACACCGTCGAGTTGTATGCCAGAATGCCCCTATGGACGCGAAACCCCGTCGTTTGGCAGACAATGATGATATTGCCATCCTCGAACCAAAGTTCGGAACGGTGGAAAGGAGATGAGCTGTCGAATGTCCGCTCTGGGGTCTCCTGGGGTCGGTCTCCGTTTCGAGCACGTTTGGCTGGTGGTTGGATGGACATACTTAGGGGCAGGCTCGAGGCAGGCGGCAACTTTGTATGAAGGGATTGAGGTGACCTAGGCCTATTGTTAGGATGTTGTTGTTCCGTCTAAAATTCATTGCTCACCTAAAAGATGTCAAGAATATGTTCGCGCCAGAAAAATACTCCTGATGTACTGTCAAATTGGACCAGTTGGTGGTCAATTGCAGGAATGACGGCGGGTTGTCACGGCGTGTGACTATATAATCACCGGCCCTCTGGGAACTGAAGACAACAGGTGTGTTCTAAAGACTCAGTACTCAACGTTCAACGGGCAGATCGTGGCCTATTGAGAAAACAATATCTGAGTTTGAGATAGCGGGGTTATGGCTAGTCTCCAATACGCAGACCTTGACAGAGAAATGGTGCTCGAATCGATCTTCTGATCGAGGGGTGCGCCCTTAAACCTTGTGGGAGAGAACATCTGTAAAACTCATCGGGGCGGTCCCGAATTATGTAGATAGTAAGGCTGTTGGGACACATAACAATACATGTAGAAACTGTGTTCATCTTCCAACGAACCTACAGATTCGACACCGATCATTAATCACTTGAAGCTACCATCTGCGCCTTGTGCACTGCGTCCCAATCTCTGTAGCCGCACGCCTCTGGCAGCCTATTCCAGATCTGACCAGCGATATCGGCACCAAAGTCCCCAAGCCGCTTCTGGCAATTATAACATGGACTTCTGATGCCGGTGTGCTTGGATACATTATTCGAGAAAGGCATGCCCGGTTGCAGAAAATTAAAGATGTCGGTTTCAAGCGCCCTGTACGCCCGCTCGACGGCCTGTCTCTCGCTGTCGCCGATCCCTCCGCACGAAGCACCGCATCTCGTTCCAGGCGTAGAACTCGGCGACCATGGCGTGCGATGGAGTCTCTGGGCCGTGCANAAAATCTCTGCGATGATTTTTGCCAGCTTTTCTCGGAAGACGAGGCACATCCGTTCCGCGCGCGGCTGAGCTGCCTGGGCTCTCCATGGCGACGTGTCGCACGTGGGCCGTCGAGAAGCTTCTGACGGAGTACTGGGCGGTGTGATAGCATGCCACGGGAACGATGGACGGAATTTGGTACGTGATGCCAAACTCGACGGCGATGGCTGGGTCGAAGTCATCAGGGCAGAAATCGGTAGATGCCTCTGCGTTGTATTGATCCAGCTTCGTCGGGAACATGGGCTTGATATGCTCGACGAGTTCGGGGCGAAGTTCGTCGAAGGTGTACTTGGTCGTAAGCTTGAAGAGCGATGCGAGCGTCTCGAAATCGATCATAGTGCCTTTCCTAGCGTAGCTGTGAGACCAAGGGGATCAGCAATCGTCGCTGGCAAAGCGCAAGTGTGCTCTGACTTTCGTAGATACAGCGCCTTCAGTAGTCTGAGCATGTCCATGGAATCGTCCGGCAAGCGGACAACCACGCATCCTTCAAATGTCTCGTTGCAGTCTGCGTTCGGGTTTCCGATCGCAAACATGTCTCTGAAAACCGTTGAATTGAGCGCAAGGATACCTCTATGAACACGAAAGCCTGTTGTGCCACAGACGATGATAATGTTGCCATCCTCGAACCAGATCTCCGATGGGGAACGGGAAAAAGGAGGGGAAGAGCTATCAGATATTTGTCCTGGGTCCTGCGGAGGATTCTCTTCATTGCGCGGTCGTTTAGCAGGTGGCTGGAAGTCCATGATGGTAAGGAGCAACGTCGGTCCGGTTTCTCGTAGAACAATGAGCTCATGCAAGGCTCGGAGTTGGAAGTACTTAAGTGACCACGTGAGAGACGCGTCGATGTGCCGGCGGACGCGACGGAGCGTGAACGCGACTTCCGTTAGTTTCCCAGAGGCAGCGTAGATAGATACCTACTTGACTCAAACTTCGTGCCTCAGGATCGACGTATCTGAATTCCCTATCCCAGCTCGCGTTCTTTAAAGCAGGCAAACACTTATACGGCCGTCAGACGCAGTTCAACAAGTCTACAAATTTGCTACAGATCCAGATTGCTACATACTCGAAGATGCAGTCTGCGCCTGGCACACCGCGTCCCAGTCTCCATATCCGCAAGCCTCCGGCAATCTGTCCCAAATCTGCTGATTGACCTCGATGTCAAAATCCGTCAGCCGTCCATGACAAGATCCGCATCGGTTTATGTAGTCTCTGAGATTTTTGAGAATATCCACCGATGAGGATTCACCAAATGGCAAGATGCGGAAGATGTCGGTGTCGAGTGTTCTGTACGGCCGCTCGATGGCCTGTCTCTCGACGTCGGTGATCCCTTCACAGTTAACGCAACCCAGCCACGGATTGGAATACAGCTTGTTCACGTCCAGTGTCTCCGTGATTATCCGTGCCAGCTTCTCCCGGAAGACGAGGCAAGTCCGCTCTGCCACGTGGCTGAGCACCATGGGAGTGCCGTTGGAAAGTGTCTTGCGTGGACCGTCGAGAAGCTCTTCGATACCTTGGAGCGCGGTGTAATAGCATGCCAGAGGAACGATGGATGGAATGTGGTAGGTGATTCCTAATTTAACGGCAATGGCTGCGTCGAAGTCGCTAGGAACGGTTGCAAGGTACGCTTGTTTGTCGTGTACCTCTATCTCCGTCGGGAACATGAGTCTGATAAGCTCGACAACTTCTTCCCGCAGTTCATCGAACGCGTACTTGGTGCTGAGCTTAATGAGTGACACGAGCGTCTCGAAAGCAATGACGGATCCTCTTCTGGCGTACCTGTAATACCGATTAAGTCAGAAACCTCCACAGAATATTCATAGTTTCGTGAATATAATGCCTTCAACAGGCTGACCATGTCATGGGCATCGTCTGGCAGGCGCACGACCACGCATCCTTCAAAGGTCTCATTGCAGTCTGGGGTCGCATCCCCGATCGCAAGCATGTCCTTGAACACTGCCGAGTTGAGTGCAAGAACACTCTTGTGGACACGAAAGCCTGTCGTCCCGCAGACGATGATAATGTTACCGTCGTCAAGCCAGGCCTCCGATGCTGGGGAACGGAAAAATGGAGGAAAATGGCCAGATGATGTTCGCTCTGCACCTTGCGGAACGTCCTCGTCATTGCGTGGACGCTTGACTGGCCGTTGGGGTTCCATGGAGGCAGTAGCAGCGTTGTGCAGGCTTCTGGTAGGATGATTGGTGAGAAGGAATCGACCACATAAATTGAAGACGCGTTGTCAGGCGTTGTACAATGTATGTAGTGGGGTTGTCTCTGGTTGTCTGGCAGTGGCAACTGCCGGACGCGACGTCGATCATGCATGATACGTTTCCACCGCCTGAATAATCTCATCATCGAGGGCCAACTCACGCGGAGCAAGAGCAGTCTAGTGCTGAGTGCAATAAGCTGGTTGGGACCACAAACTGAAGTCTCCCAGATTATATTCCTGGATGAGCGGACCGGTACGGCCCGCAAACGTGCATGTGCAGAACTTCGCACACGACGCGGTTCACATCTTCTCTGCAACGTCGCGACATTCTCAGCCCTGGCGGTAGCTGTATGCAGCAACGACGAGTTTATCGACACGCGTCCGGGTGGGAGTGACGTCGTGCAAGAGAGGAAGGGAAGTTCCAGGGCTGGGAGAGGCAGCATGACATGCTCATCGATGCACACGCCATACCGCACCATCATCAACGACTCAAAGTGCCCCACACCCCCGCGTCGGGAGTCGGACATCACGCACGATTCGTGACTCCCGCCGTCCCCCGTCGTTGTCGCCACTCGGATAGTACAATGGCGCACGCTGTTCATCTCCGCGCCTGGCAAAACGTCGGGCGCGTCACACCCACTCCGGCGGCGATTTCGTCGTATCAATCGCCCAGCAGGTGACGTCGACGAGCGCGCGGAAGTCGGCAGCGGGTATTGTACGTACACACCCTATACATCCTATTTGACACTTGCACTGCACGGCGGACGCGTAGTTGCGATGGTCTCATAATTACTCCCGCGGCAACGCTCGGCGAATTCAGAACCTTTGCTGCTCTTCTAGATCACCACTCGTTCACACAACTCTTTATTGCCCGAGGGTGTTCACTTGACATAAGTACATCGTTCTAGAGCGAGGAGCATCACGGTGAGCGGCGCGGCGCTGCCAGCATGTTGCGGTGACCTGGGACCGCCTCGATTGATCCTGCCCACCCACTCCACTTTCTAATGATTTGCGACAGCTTCGTTGACTTAGTTAGCATGCCTCGCGTGCGCGGCGAACTCCTGCGAAGTTGCAACTCAGCGCCTCGCTTCTCGCCGCCAGCTATAGAGCCGACCAATGGCCAGCCACGGTGCGTCCTTCTTCCCCCTCCTCGTATAATACAGCCCGATATCAAAGGGACAACCCCGGCGAAACCAACTCTTTTGGCCTGCGCGTGCCTATACTTGCGCCTTCGTTCCTTCTCTTCGTGCTGCAGACCACATCCCGCATCCCCACCTAGTCAGCACGTCCCTGTCGCTCTTTTCGCCTTCCCATTTCGCAATCAAGCAAACGCGCGGCGCACTCTTCGCGTTCTCATCGGTCCCCGGGCGCGAAGTGTCGTATCGTCGTCCCGGTCGCGCTTCTGTGCCTCAACCTCGGCCTCAGCGCGAAGCAAAAGGTATAACACGAGCGAGCAGCATCTTGCCTTGCTTTCCTTTCACCCCCACTTCATATCACACTCGCATTCCTCCCCTTCCCCATACCCCGCATATTGAAGTTTCCCTTGCCCTTGCCCAGCCTCGGATTGCCTAGCATCACATAATGGGTGCCGGACCTGCAATTGCCACTGGCGGGAAGAACTATGGAGATTTGATTGATAAGTCGAGGCCGTGGTGGATGAACAGGCGTACGTCTGGCTCAGCATCCAGCCCATCTTCGCATTATTGACAAGGCCGCCTCAGGCCTGCTCGCATTGAATGGCTGGATCGCGCTGCTGTGCGTGATTTCTGCTCTGGGGTATTCTAACTGGGATTGTGCTGATTTGTCGGGGTAGGCTAATCACGTCTACAACGAATGGCTATGACGGGAGTATGATGAGTACGTACTTGTCTCGTCGGAATAAGACAGATGGTCTCAAGCCCTATACCCAGACGGCTTGCAATCCCTGCCACAATGGGTCCAAGACTTCCACGACCCTTCTGTCAACATGGTACGCTCTACCGCCTCTTTCTGTTGGTTTCCTCCTCAAGTTCCATCTCCTTCAGCTTGGTCTGCTGAACGCCATTCAAGTAAGTCAACTCTCGACTTATATGCGCGGAAAATTTAATGGTATTAACCTGCCGCGGTAGAACATCGGCAGCCTTTGCGCGTACCCCTTCTCCCCATATGTTACAGACGGCCTCGGGCGGCGCATGGCCATCCTCCTTGGCGCGACCATCATGCTTATCGGCACCGCGCTGCAGACCGCGTCCAACTCCGTGAACATGTTCATCGGCGCGCGGTACGTCTGCTCTTCTCAATCCCCGACGCGTACACTCGGTGCCAATGCCCGGCCCGCTGAGACTGAATTGCACTTGGCAGGTTCCTCATCGGCTTCGGCCTCACGTTCGCGGCGGCGTCGGCACCGCTGCTCGTGACTGAGATTGCGTACCCGTCGCAGCGCGGGCAGGCCACGTCGATGTACAACACGCTCTGGTGCGTCTCGTCTCGCCCTTCGCTGTTAGTGGTTGTTGACATGCGTGGATCGCTAGGTTCTTCGGGAGTATCATGTACGTTCGTCTTGCATCTCGTTGTGGTAAAGTTTCACCTGGGATACGTCGTTCTCTTCAGCGCCGCGTGGACAGTGAGTAGCTCCAATGTCCTTCGGATATGTGTTGACTGATCTGTCGACAGACCTTTGGCACCTTCACAATCCCATCGAGCTGGGCGTGGCGCACGCCCTCCCTCCTGCAAGGCCTTCCTTCCGTGCTCCAAGTCAGCCTAATCTGGTTCGTGCCCGAATCACCCAGATGGCTTATAAACAAGGGCAGGTCCGTACATCTCCCAACCCTCCACGTACCAGGACTAAACTCAGTGCGAGCAGGGAGGCTCAAGCGCTACGCACGCTCGCGTACTACCACGCTAACGGCAACGAGTGCGCGCCTCCTGTCGCCGTTCTTCGCCCTCCGCGCTAATGGCCGTCGCGCTCTAGACACGACCCGCTCGTCGAGTACGAGTTTGAGGAGATCAAGGCCGCGATCCAGCTCGATCGCGAGGTCGCGACGAGCGTCGGCTGGCTGAGCCTCTTCAAGACGCCGGGCAACCGGCGCCGCATGCGCATCATCCTCGCCCTTGCGTTCTTCTCGCAATGGTCGGGGAACGGGCTTGTGTGAGTGTTGTATCTTGCCGTGTGATTTCTAGAGCGATATTGATTGTTTGAGTATGGATACTTAGGTCGTACTGTGGGTGTCCCGCTGTGTTTATATCTTTTGTGGATGTTCATACGGCGCGTTTTATCAGACCTCAAGCGCGTCTGTGACTCAGTTGGAAGTATGCATCCGCTTTCTATGGACCTTCGCTATATTGACATCAATGTGCGCAGTCACTGACCCGACAACGCAGCTCCTCATTGTACGTCCCGTCTCGCCTACCGAGGCCCATCACGTTCACATAGCTAACATCTCGCAGAACGGCGTCCTGAACATCTTCAACTTCTTCGTGGCGCTCATCGCAGGCCTCCTGTGCGACAAGATCGGCCGCCGGGTGCTGTTTATCACCTCCACCATTGGTCAGTAGCCACCCTAGCCGAGCCGCTTGGGCTGGTGAGGCTGATTTTCGCTTCAGGCATGCTTGTGTTCTGGATTATCCAGACGATCTGTTTGTCGATGTACGAGCAGCACGGCAATCCCATGGTCGGACGTTCGGTCATCGGCATGATCTGTGAGCAGCATATCCCGTCATATCGCTATGCTAGCTCAAGCATAATCGCCTCTACCAAAGTCTGCTACTATGCATTCTGTGAGTACCCCCACACAATCGAATACTGAGCATTCACTGACGTCCAGTCTATTCGCAGACGACGTACGTCCCACTCCCACATCTCTCCATCCGAAACTCGGCTGAAGGCCATATATTTCCCAGATCGCCTTCACTCCCTTGATAGTCTCGTGAGTCGCACCCATCCGTTGCACGACCCCCGCTGACATCACCGGCAGATACTCGGTCGAGATTCTGCCGTACTCCATCCGTGCGAAGGGCTTCACGGCGTTTAATTTCGCCGTGTCCGCGTCGCTGATCTTCAACCAGTGCGTCGGCCGCACGGCATTCTGTGGGGCCGGTTACTCATGCTTGGTTTTGCGGTTGTAGGTATGTGAACCCGATTGCGTTGAATGCGTGAGTTGTTGTGATTTTGTTGGGTGAGTGGTGTGTTGCTGACTCTTGTGTGGTGTAGCTTGGGGTGGAAGTACTACGTCAGTGACATTGCATTGTTATGCCGCTTGCTTCATGCTGATTTGGTGATATCCAGCTGGTCTACGTCTGCTGGATCGCCTTTGAGATGGTGTTTGTCTTCATCTACGTAGTGGAAACCAAGAACGTAAGCCTTCGCCTGCTTCCCTTCTCTCCGCCGACTCACGAATTCTCCCACAGCGCACCCTGGAAGAGACCGCCGCGTAAGTGGAATGCATTCCATCCCGATATGAAATCTCACACGACAGCTCCACAGGCTGTTCGACGGCGACGATGCCCTCGAGAAGGTCACACAGCACGCAGCCGAGGTGGCCGCCGAAGAAGTCAAAGCCAAGGCCTCGGGCTCGCTCGACACGGAGAAGGCCTCCAACTCCGTCGAGGAGATCAGCGAGGCGAAGGAGTAGAGCTCGACTGCGACTGACCTTCCCACACCAATTCGCCCGTTGTCAGGCGGCGGGTCAGCGCCAGATGGCTGCTTGTATGATACGATACCTACCACGATTCGAACGTTTCTATGCCCTGTAGCCCGAACTTCACACATTATCAGATACATATTCCAGTATCAACCGCAATAGAGAGATGATCAGCGCATAATCGCCACCGAGCAATGTACGACTTTTTGCGGCCTTAAATCTATAATATGATATTCCAGAGGCCTCGCTAACGTGCAAAATGAACTCCTCGTCATTTGGATCGCACAAATCAGCGGACTCTGGATCTAAATGAGCTCCAAAACATAACATATCATAAAAATAAGGCCGCGGAAAGTCGTCCAGTAGCGGGCCTCGGCGCAGGTCCTCAGAAAAGCACCACGAATGAAGCAGGAGATATTTGCTGTATTTCCAATACTACAGACATCATACACCACCCTCCAGTTCAGGACTCCCGCAAACCGTCGAGATACTCACGCCCGCCGGCCCCGTCCCCATCGCCACAGCATCGCTATACCGCCCCGCCTCCGCCCGCGCCTCCAGCTCCACCTGACGCAGCCAGCCCTCACCCTCCTGCGCCTCCGCACACTCGACGGGCAAGAACTCTCCATCGGCCAGCGCGC
>SFCI01000711.1:0-16206 GCA_004681135.1 Hericium alpestre | reverse complement strand
GGCAAGAAGGCGATCGCGGCCGAGTCGTTCGCGCACGCGCTGCGCCAGATCCCGACGATTCTGGCGGACAACGCCGGGTACGATTCGTCGGACCTCGTGGCGAGGCTGAGGGCGGCGCATTATGAGGGCCAGGCTGATGCGGGTCTTGGTGAGGATGTTTGTTGGCGACGCGTTGATGCGGGTGATTGACGGCTTTGTTGCAGATATGGAGCGCGGCACGATCGGGTCGATGAGGAGCCTCGGGGTCACGGAGAGCTACAAGCTCAAGCGGCAGGTTGTGCTCAGCGCAAGTGAGGCTGCAGAAATGATCATTCGGTACGTCATGTTCGCATGTGTATCTTTACCAGGCAATCTGACTGTTTGTTTGCTGTACAGTGTGGACGACATCTTGCGCGCAGCACCGAGAAGGCGGGAGGGAGCATAGAAAGGAAGTGTCGTTAAACTGTAGCATATCCGCATTTAAGCATTACCCATATAAAAAACATGTCACCTGTATCGGGGTAATCAATGGTTTTCCTCGGTGCGATGCCACGACATGATGCACTATGCAGAAGGGCCGCTGTGTAGAGTGCAGTCCAGCGAATGATGCAGGAACGCTCGCGAATAAGCGCACACTGCGCAGCCGTGTCAGACGCATCTCTGACTGCAACAACGTCGACCTCCACGAGTCTCTTACGCGCTTCCCTCTTACTCTACATCTCTTTTACATCTTCTTGTCTCGTATTACTTCGATCTAGCGTGTCTCCTCGACTCCTGCAAGCGTAGGCTTGTCACTCACTACCCCATGGCGAGCGTCCGTGCGCGGCGCCCAGCTTCACCGCCTCCAAGCTACACCTCCCAGCGGTTCCCCACCCCCCGAGAAGGCCATCTCGATGCAGACGAACGTCGAGCAGCTGCGTCGCGCGGTTATGGCCCGTCGCGCAAGTCTGAATTCCCGTCAGGCGGACTGCATATCACGTCCGGCGAGTGGAAGCTGCTCGCTGGCATCACCCTAGTTGCGTCGGCAGTGCGTCTGTTCCGGATATCTCAGCCGAATAGCGTTGTGTACGTGCTACTTTCTATGGGAGCATGATTTGGTGTATGCTGACCTTGGTTCATACACTCCGTTATGTTGTGGTATGCAGCTTCGATGAGGTCCATTTTGGAAAATTCGCCGGTCGATACATCAAGACACGCTACTTCGTCGATGTACACCCTCCCCTAGCCAAGCTGCTCATCACCTTGACTGCGTTTCTGTTCGGTTTTGATGGGAATTTCGACTTCAAGGACATCGGAAAGTGCGTACTACGCTTGCTTGTCACTCTACAGCACCATCTTATCTTCATGCCCCCGCAGAGTCTATGAAAATACGCCGTATGTCGCGATGCGAATGCTCCCGGCCATTCTCGGCATTGCAACTGTCCCCCTCTCATACCTGACCCTCCGCGGCTGCGACTGCCGCGCAACGACCGCGCTCCTCGCCGCCCTCTTCATCACCTTCGAAAACGGCCTCATCACCCAGTCCCGCCACATCCTCCTCGACTCCCCGCTCATCTTCTTCACCGCTCTGACGGTATTCTTATGGACCGGCTTCACGAATGAGGACAAGCACGAACCGTTCACGAACCGGTGGTGGACCTGGCTCACGCTGACCGGTCTCTCGCTCGGCGCCGTGGCCAGTTGTAAATGGGTCGGCCTCCTGACGATCGCCACCATCGGCCTCGGGACGATCAAGCAGCTCTGGATTCTTTTGGGCGACATGCGCGTTCCTCCGAAGTTGTGGATCAAGCACTTTTGGGCGCGCGCGCTGTGCTTGATCGCAGTCCCGATCTTGTTTTACATGGCCATGTTCCAGATCCACTTTTTAATCCTGGAGAACTCGGGAGAGGGCGATGGGTTCATGAGTGCGGAGTTCCAGCATACCCTGGGCGGACATACCATGTCCGATACTTTTGCAGGTGTGCAATGAATCAGCTTTGTCCGAGTGCGTCTAACGTATACTCGAACTAGACGTCGCTTTTGGCTCCACGGTCACCATTCGCCATGTCAATACGCAAGGAGGCTATCTGCATTCGCATGCCCATAATTACCCCGGTGGCAGCCAGCGTGCGTCAGATGTTTCTTCGACTTAGAAGCATCCGTCGTCTGATTCCCTTTACAGAGCAACAGGTCACGCTGTACCCCCACCGCGACTCGAACAACAACTGGCGCATCGTCAACGCGACGCAGGACGGCGACGTCTGGAACGGCTGGCAGAACTACGACGCCCTGCACTACCTCGACGACGGCGCGCGCATCAAGCTGCGGCACACCATCACCGAGAAGGCGCTGCACTCGCACGACTTCCGCCCGCCCGTCTCCGAGGTCGACTTCCAGAACGAGGTGTCCGCGTACGGCCTGCCCGACTTCGCGGGCGACGGCAACGACGACTGGTATGTGGAGATCGAGAAGGGCGCGCGGAGCGATGTCGTGTCGAGAACGCGCGTGCGGACGCTGCGCACGGTGTTCCGCCTGCGCCACGCGCTCACGGGCTGCTATCTGTTCTCGCACAAGGTCAAGCTTCCGGCTTGGGGCTTTGAGCAGCAGGAGGTGACGTGCAATAAGAATGCGAAGCGACCGAACTCGCTCTGGACGATCGAGACGAACGAGCATCCTCACAGTACGCAACATCGTTATCTGCAATGTTGACAGGTCACTGATTTATTTTGTGGGTTGCAGTTCCCGAGGATGCGCCGAAAGTCAACTATCGCAAACCTAGCTTCTTGGAGAAGTTCTGGGAGCTGCAGCAAGTTATGTATAAGACCAATGCGGGACTCACTGACAGACATACGTACGATTCCCGGCCGGGATCCTGGCCTCGCCTCCGTCGTGGCATTGTGAGTGTCCCTGATCAGTTGTCTACTCGTCCTTCCATTGACACGATTTCTATGCAGAACTTCTGGGTGAAGGACCACCGCCAGATTTACCTGCTTGGCAATCCTATGATTTGGTGGTCGAGCACGGCTGCCGTCCTCGCTTACGTTGCTGTCCGTGCCCTGCTCATTTTGCGCGCCAAGCGAGGATACAGGGACTTCGAGAACAGTAAGCATCGTGTTCGTTTTCTGCAATCTTTAGTTCGCTCAAACCGTCATGCAGCCAAAGTCGTCAAGTACGACACCCTCCTTGGCTTCCTGTTCATCGGCTGGTGCATGCACTACTTCCCCTTCTTCATCATGGGCCGCCAGCTCTTCTTGCACCACTATCTCCCCGCGCTCTACTTCGCCATTCTCCTGCTCTGCAGCGTATTCGACTTCTTGACGTCGACGTTGCGCCCGAGAATACGCCTGCAGGTTGCTGCGGTGCTGATCATCCTTGCCGTCTGGAACTTCTCGATCTTCAGCCCGCTCACGTACGGCAACCCGTGGACGAAGAGCCAGTGCCGACATGCCAAATGGCTGAAGACCTGGGACTTTGGCTGGTCGGTACTACTATTCTCCACATATCTTTTATGCTGACTTGTTTCCGTCGTCGCCAGTAACGACTTCTATGACGATGTGAGCAGCTCGATGTCTACAGAAACGCCGATGCTTATCTCGTCCCAAACAGTACTCGCAATACGCAGGGAGCATCCTCGCGACCCCGCACCAACGGCGCTACGCCGGCCGTCAAATTCGACGACGAGACGGCCTTCCCCTCCCTCTCATAGGAGGCCCAACAACTCTGATGACCTGGTGCTCAAGTGGATTGGGTTAGGGCGCCAGGCCGAATATCAATGTCAAAACCTGTCGTGATTGTACGGTATTGCTGTACTTCGTCTTCGTGTCTTGTTGTTATGACGAGTTGTGTGCATAATCTACATATCCTTTCTTCCTCCCTTATAACTTTGTTTCGCCCATTTGCTCGACTGCTGTATGTTTGCTATGCACCTACTGAATCAAAAACATGACTCTCTTTCGACTCACATGGGATGTTGGCGCAAGATGAGATTTGTACGATCTGAGCTGCGCAAGGTGAAGTTTCGCGGTGCAATCGCGGTGGATCTGATGGGGCTCTTCGGAGCGGAGTCAAGCACAGCCACCGGACTTGGAAATGCACCGTCGATATAGGGCAGTCTTAGCCTATGATCAAGGACATATTAGAGCCATGGTGCAGACAATCTACATCGTTAGACACGGTGAGACAAAGAATTGGTGAACTCGCGAGATGGCAGATGTGAAGCTGACACTTGTGCCACAGGGTTTCGACAGAACTGGGTCACGAATACCTGGTCAGTCCTCTCCGCACATGACTACACCTGTTTGACCTCACCATCGCACGGTTATCTTGAGTAGGACCAGCCCAACAGGCCTTCCTCGAGATCCACCTTTGGCGGCCTTTGGAGAGGTATTATTGCATTGATGCGTGTGGCGTATACCGTGTTCAATGTCGGTGCATTCAGACACAAGCCATAGAAGTCGCAGAGTACTTCTTATCGTTGCCCGAGGAGGAGCGCCCCACGGTCATCTACTCCTCGCCTTACTGTGAATACGATCTCGGCCTCTCACTGCAGCCAATGTACTGACGTAGCTCGCTGCGATGAGATCGATGCCTCCAGACGACGAAGCCCATAGCTGAGGCACTCGGAATCCCCATTTTTGTTGAGCATGGTTCGAGCCCTCGTTCTCTGCTCGACTGTATCGATTAACGCGCAGCTGGAACTCACGCAGGAATTGCCGAATGGTATTCGCCTATAGAGGAAGGTACGGGATTGCACCCTCGCCCGGCCGAGGCGACGGAACTAAGCGCCCACTTCCCTCAAATCGACGAGTCGTGGTCATCGATCTGGTATGCATCTCGCAAGGGTGAAGATGTCCCCGAAGTACACGAGCGCGCCGCGGGATTCCTGAGCGCATTCGTGCCAGAGGTACAGCGTCGCTTCCAGGGCGAGCACAAACGCGTGCTTCTGGTCAGTCACGCCGCCACGGTCATTGCTCTTACACGGGAGCTTGTCGGCGATAGAGAGCTGCCGTTGAAGGTGGGGACCGCCTCGTTGACCGTCATGCAAAGGAAGTCGGACGTGCCTGAGGTGCTGGGAGGTTGGGAAGCGAAAGTTCTAGCTGAGGGNGGCCATTTGAAAGAGGGATTGCAGAGAGAATGGGGCTTCGAAGATATCCAGATTGCCGATGGCAAGGTGCGTGAGAAGTATGGCCTTTGCAATGAGATACTGAAGCTTATGCCGATCAGGTCGTCAATGACCATGGGGTGCCGGGCACTGAGAACGAAGTCGATGAACCCATCGGCAACCAACTTGTAGACCAGATCTCACGGATGTGAGCTGCTGCGGTGCACATCATTAGATGGAAATATGTTCTAAATTGGGATTCCTGATATACTTTCTACATTGTGCATAGAACTACACGGGGTCATACAGAAGTGTAACACGCTAATTTTATACTCGTTTCGAGGCCTTCATTGGGGCTATATTATGTTAGATGGTCACGAACGCACTGGCATAGCTAACGCTGGAATCCTTCACGGAATGGCACTTGCTGCTCTGCTCGTATCTCACCCACTGCAAATGAGGTGCTCTGCGATCGTTATTCTGCAGGGCAGTGAGGGCGCCGAGGAGGACGCCGATCGGATGCCGTCCGCAAATGGTGTTCTTCGTCCTCTGGAGGTACTCGGCAAAGAATGCGTGGGCTTCACAGGCGGTTGATGGTGGGAGTGTGAGCAGTTCCATGGCTTCGTGGTCCAGGGCTGAGATCGACTCGTATATGGGGAACGTGGACAATGTTGGGGGAGGTGACGTCGTGCGTCCAAGCCTTACTGGGTTGGAGGACGGCGATTCGGAATAGTAAAAGGTATATGAGAATCGCGTTCCCCTGAACCAATCTAATTAGGACGAGAAGATGACCGAGATCATGCACACTGACCAATGGCAAAAATCACTTGAAACAACGAAGAACGTGTCATCCTGAGCCAGGTACGGGGCGAGAAGTCGTCCAAACACCTCTTCCTTCTCTTTACTTGTTGCGCCCACAAGGATGGGAACGATGGAAATGTCGCGCCTGCGTACTCTGGTCACAGACAGCAAAGAGTTCATGGGACCACCGGACTTACCCCTCGAAAACTTTGCGTATGTATGGAAGATGCATTTCGATGCTATGCTCGTCCTCGTCAGTGTCGATATCCATGTCGCTGAACTTTCCTGTAGCTCTCAGCTCGGCTACAGCTGTATCAGAGCTTAGTGTCAGATGTGCTTCGTTGTATAAAACCGCGACGAGGACATACTTCCGACCTCTATCGGTAAGTTGCCAATGGGTGTTTCGTACTCCGCGTACTTGGTAAGCGCACATCCGTCCAGATACACATGATGTGAAGGACCGAGGACGAAGACCCGCTTGCTATACAGGCCGTCGCTCATGAGGACTGGATCAGATAGTAAATGGGACACTTACATGCCGTCCGTGTTTATGCTCTTGTATGCCCAGGCAGCAGTAGGCCCGGAGTATGAGTATCCCGCATGCCTATTTGCGAGGTAAGCCTGAAATTTCATGAACAGAAACTAAAGGGCTGCTGACGGGGCTATGATGGCTTTTGAACCCTTCACTGGAGGGTCATACTTATCCTTGGGACCGGGCTTTACGGCAGCCAGCCAAGCAGATAACTCGGCATTTAGTTGATCGGCTGCGAGAGAGTCCTTGGATAAATCACAAGCAATGACGCATGGCACACGCCAGGCGCACCGTTGCTTGTATACCAAGAACCGGCATGGGTAGCCCGTCTGAAGGAGGAGTAGCAGTCGTGAGCAGCTCACTGGGGACGAGGGCAGCGACTCTTACCTGATAGACATCGGCGCAATACGGAAGGGAGATTTCGAAGTAGCTGAAGCTTGGGAAGTGGGAAGAGGTCCGCAATGGGTGGACGTGGAGTGAAGTGTAAAGAGGAAGCAAGTACTTGTAGATAAAAGATGATGGTACTGTGCGAGGGCGCTGTTGACCATAGAATAGCACCGAGAAGTATTTATCGGGTCAGACTACAAGCGCCAAGAGGAAAATGACGTCGATTCGTTTACAGTACAGTGCAATGCAGCACAAATGCAGCAACAAGCCCCTCGAGCCGGGCAGTGACGGAGCTGGCCGTCCCGCAAGACGTGATGACGAACGGAAAAGTGTTCATAGAGTCGGGTTGAAGCACACAAACATCGGGCATGCGGTCCAAAAAGATGAACTTCGTCTGGTGCAAAACATGCATATCCCATTTCTGACAAGCGGACGTTCGGGCTGTGCCAGATGAAGTTATGTAGTGTCATTGACATGCAGCATACTTGCTTGGCGGTGCTCTCGAGCATATGCAGAGGGAAGAGAATACATGGATAGCGATAGATGAAAGGACAAGGAAACAACCGCTCTACTCCTCGGAGCGCAGGCGGGCTGCCGGGTTCGTGACCTTCAACCCCAACACCTTGGCCCTGTACCGCCGTGTTAGCGGGTGTAAGGCACCTGGATTGTAACGGAAGCGTACCTCTCGAGAATTAAAGCACGGTTGCGACTGCTGACATTGTGTGCGATCTCTGCCGCGTACGTTTTGTTGTGCATGAGCAGCAGCTCGACCTCCCGGATGTTGTTGACAAGGAACTTCTTCAGTCCACTGGGTAACAAATGACGGGTCTTCTTGTTGCTACCATAACCAATCTGCATACATGTTGGTTCACACAAAACACTGATCCACAGAGCAGAACACGTACCGATGGCATGGGCAGCTGGCCCTTGAATCGACGCCTGACTCTGTTGTCAATACCCTTGGGCTTGCGCCACGCCTCCTTCACGCCATGATAACGGTCGGACTGATGGCGCCTGCCGAGTAATTTTGGTTCAGGACTCAGTTGCACAAATGAATAGAATTGCACATACTTGAAGGGCTTCGTGCGCTTCTTAACAATCGGCGTCTTGATGGCCATTGTGGTCTACAGACGAGAGGGTTCAGTATACGGTCAGGAAAACCGGAGATTGCTGATGTCGGATGGGGACGAAAGAGCTGGCCACCCAGGCCAACCACCACAGAATAGCCGCGCGAGGGTCATCCAGGTCTCTAATTCTGCATCCAACGCCTTCCCGCTCTTCCGGTCTTCCAACCATACACGAGCGACAGTTCTGGAGGCCTAAACGCGGAATACGATCCAAACGAACAGAAATGTCCCAGCACTTACATGTTTTTGGGGCTTGAGGACGGCTGCTTCGCTGATGATACCAGGAGGCGTTGAGTTCTCCGGCCGATTTTAGAAAACAAACAACTGTCAACACGAGCTGTGAAGCTGATAAGATAAGATCTCTTGCGCGCTTAGCTACTACAATATATTTCTGAAATTCTGTACAGTGCGACTGGTACAAGTCTAGCTACTCTAATACAAGGCACATAACATACAGCGCCAAGCGGAATACCGCAAGATCCTTATCCTCGGAGATGGGTTGAAGTCCGGACAGCCAGGGCCAGGGATCACCTGGCGCTGGTTTGCCAAATCACTGCTTTGCGCATGAGAGCATCTTCTCTGTTCGCGTCGCGTCATTAAACTGCGAGGGAATTGCTGCCATAGTCATGTCGCAGGAAGGAGAGCAGGCCTAGGATTGCGCGCGTACTGCAGTCGGGTAATAGGGGACGCACGTGGACGATATATTGAGCGTGAGAACAGCGGGACACCCTGGTCTCAGATTCTTCAGTTGAAAGTTGAGACCTGTGTGTCGTTGTGGCCCCACAATTCGGTTACAGCCTATTTCTTCCCTCGGCTGAATTCCTCACTTTTTTTTCCTGTATTTTTCAATGCTTGCAGAGCCTGCTGTCGACATCACTTTCGACGACGATGATTGGATGGCGCCGCCTGCCAGTAGACCGAAGCTAGAGAGACCCGCCGGCGTTGGGAATAGTTGGGGGGTCACGTCCATCGGTCGAGGATTCGACTGGTCTGGGAAGGGTGACGAGGCAGATGCAGAGGAGGACGATACCACGGCATCCGAGACTGAGCAGGTATGGGGCGCGCAGACTTTCGTCGGTGATGGCGTACCGCGGCCGCCCGCTTTCACTGCGGAACCCATTCCCCCCACGACCATTTCGAGTCCTGCCCCGAGTTATCCCTTAACGACAGTCATTCCTCCAACCCCGTCACCCATCGCGATATCCAGATCTTCAAAATTCACCACCGAGCCTCTGTCAATCTCGCCTGTCCATTCGCCTTCTATTTCGACGCGACCTACTACACCATCGTCCGGCTACTTTCCGGACCAACGACCATCACTCCCATCGCGCTCCCCGACGCTCGTCACGTCCACGGCGACGATCTTCGCAGCAACGTGTGTCTCTGATTGCAGGCCGTGTTTCCGTCGCCCACATCGAACCCCCTTCGCCGCCTCCCGTGGCGCCTCAGAAGCTGATCCGGTCTGGCAGCACCGCCAGCTTGCTGAGCGCTGCTGCTAGCACTGGTGCACCAACACCTGCAGCGTCCGTCGTTGGCGAGTCGGGAAATGAGCGTAGCATATCTGAGTTCATCATTCAGGGCGAACTGGGTAGAGGCGCTTATGGTTTGGTGAAGAAGGCCAGGGAGACGTTACCGGATGGATCCTTGGGGGTGAGGCACTTCGGTCTGCGAAAACTTCTGAATTGGTTTGATAAACTTCCCAACAGCCTCCTTTGGTTATCAAGCAGGTCATCAAGTCTCGCATCTTAGCGGATTGCTGGAAGAAGCACCCTAAGTACGGCACAATTCCTATTGAAATCTATGTCATGTCAGCCATCTCCAATACCTCATACGTACTTCCTCCACCTCGGCCTTGGGATCCATGTCGCCTATCTAGAACAGACCCGACGCTTCCTATGGGATTCCAGTCTTCATCCACATCAAAGCCAGACGATTTCGAGTGGGTGGAGGGTAGGGTCGTCAGGGGCCACCCGAATATCTGTCCTCTCCTAGATTTTTTCGAAGATAACCACTATTACTACCTAATCCTTCCTTCAACTGTCCCGGAGCCGGCTCCAAACCAACCCATTCCACCCTCGGATCTTTTCGATCTCGTTGAGAGTTATCCAGACGGACTCCCCCCGAGTTCGATTCGCACACTCTTGGGTCAGATTGCCGACGCCCTCAGCTTCCTGCATTCGAAAGGGATAGGTAAGTCTTCCGCCGCCTGGTTAAAAGACATATTGCTGACGTGGACATAAATTCGTAGTACACCGTGACATCAAAGATGAGAACGTGGTACTGGGGCCCAACGGAAGGTGCATCTTGATTGACTTCGGTAGCTCGGGTCTCGTAAAGAAGGGCGGATGGGACACGTTCAGCGGCACGTGAGTCATGATCCGGTTCACAGTGAGATTTACGACCACCTCATATTTTCCCTACACCAGTCTGGATTATGCAGGACCAGAGATCTTACGGGGCGAGCGCTATCAAGGGAAAGAACAAGATGTCTGGGCGTTTGGAGTGGTGGCATATGTGATGCTTATCGGCGAATGCCCCTTCACAACAGCTGCCGAAGCACAAGAAGGACTCGAATCACCATTTTCGAGCGCTTCTATCGCGCTCGACGAGCATTGCAGCGAAGGCCGAGAGCGAGATGGCGAAGAACCAGACGGTGGTGGAGCATTAGGCGATGCTGCAGCACTAGCCAGGGCTTGCCTTCAGCTCGACTTGACCGCTCGCCCTACCTTCGACCGAATCCTTCAATCTCGCTTCCTTGCAGGAGAAGGAGGATGGGGAATGGAAAATCATTGAGGGCGTAGTCGGAACGGCCTGGATCATGAAGTCTCGCGCCGGAGGTTCGCTCGTGTGTCCAACGGTCAGATTACGCATCTTGAATGCGACCTATACGAGGACATCAATTGTCTCAAGCTTGACAGGACATCTCATCAGACGCATGTATATCGGATGGCGGGGTTCAGGCTTCCCCAGACTATCTCGGTGCGATAGATGTTCTCTTCACCTCGTTTTTATTCACCACGTGTTATTTATCATCTGCAATCACCGTCCTTGCTCCCAGTAATGTTATCTCGTCTTCATCGTGGATTACTTCGAGTCATGCGGTGCACTCATCCCTCCATAATTTCTTTGCTTCATATTGGAATTAAGTAGAGGAGCTGCTTGGTCATCGCGTGTTCTTATACATGTACCCGCATAGCTGTAGCCTATAATAAAAGAGAACAGAATAGATATCAAAAGAAAACCTCGGAAGATAGAAACTACTGGAAGGGACGACGGTGCGACCACGTCAGATTTGAGGCCGGGTCCTCGACGACTCGACGTGTCGACCGCGGCCGGCGCTTAGCCGGCGGCTACCGAGGGCGGTGGCCAAGTAGCCGGGGCTGTGGCGGTGGCAAGTTTATCGGATCTTGCAAAATCGATCAAGAAAATTTCCAGCGCCGCGCGTATAACTAAGGCCAAACAGGTAGCTGCCTTTTTGCTAACTCTCCTCTCGACCCCCTCCTCTGACGGTCTTCTGCCCTTTCTTTCACTTTCGTTACCACATTTTCAGTGAGTATTCNCCTCCTACAGTGTCCGGCGTCGAGCAAGCGAAGCAGCCGTTCNNCTCTACCTTGCACANTGCGATGGATTGATTTTGCGTNNTNGAGATGGAGATGCCTGTTTTTCTTGGCTTGCAATCACTCAGCACCCTCTCTGTTGCCTTCAACCGATACTGACGCTTTNTTTCCTCCAGAAACTCAAAATGGGCAAGGAAAAGATTCACGTTAACGTCGTCGGTGAGTTCATTNGTCTACGTCTNGTTTANATAGCCAATCTAAACGACATCGCAGTTATCGGTCACGTCGATTCCGGCAAGTCCACCACCACCGGTCACCTTATCTACAAGTGCGGTGGTATCGACAAGCGTACTATTGAGAAGTTCGAGAAGGAGGCTGCTGAGCTCGGCAAGGGCTCGTTCAAGTATGGTGCGTAGCGGCNACTTTATCTCGCTCCTGTCCGCAATTAATGATTTCATTTTTNTCTAGCCTGGGTGCTCGACAAGCTCAAGGCTGAGCGTGAGCGTGGTATCACCATCGATATCGCCCTCTGGAAGTTCGAGACCCCCAAATACATGGTTACCGTAAGTCCTGCGACTATTGGCTTAATCAGATGGCTTATCGTGTAATCGTTGCAGGTCATCGATGCCCCCGGCCACCGTGATTTCATCAAGAACATGATCACTGGTACCTCCCAGGCTGACTGCGCTATCCTCGTTATCGCCGCTGGTACNGGTGAGTTCGAGGCCGGTATCTCCAAGGACGGNCAGACTCGCGANCACGCCCTGCTTGCGTTCACCCTCGGTGTGCGTCAGCTCATCGTGGCCATCAACAAGATGGACACCACCAAGTGGAGCGAGGACCGCTTCAACGAAATCGTCAAGGAGACGTCCACCTTNATCAAGAAGGTCGGCTACAACCCCAAGGCCGTCGCCTTCGTGCCTATCTCTGGCTGGCACGGTGATAACATGTTGGAGGAGTCCCCCAAGTGCGTCTTTTGAGTGCTATCATTCGCTGATTTGTTCTGACTCGCNTTCTTCTAGCATGCCGTGGTACAAGGGCTGGACNAAGGAGACCAAGGCTGGTGTTGTCAAGGGCAAGACCCTGCTCGAGGCTATCGATGCCATTGAGCCCCCGTCCCGTCCCTCCGACAAGCCCCTCCGTCTCCCTCTCCAGGATGTCTACAAAATCGGTGGTATCGGCACGGTGCCCGTCGGTCGTGTTGAGACTGGTGTCATCAAGGCCGGCATGATTGTCACCTTCGCTCCCACGAACGTGACCACTGAAGTCAAGTCCGTCGAGATGCACCACGAGCAGCTCGAGCAGGGTCTCCCCGGTGACAACGTTGGNTTCAACGTCAAGTGCGTACTTTTTTATCGTCGGCTAGAGCATNTTGACTCATTTCCCTTACAGGAACGTGTCCGTCAAGGATATCCGCCGTGGCAACGTCGCNTCCGACTCCAAGAACGACCCCGCTAAGGAGGCTGCGTCCTTCAACGCCCAGGTCATCGTTCTCAACCACCCCGGTCAGATCGGTGCCGGCTACGCNCCCGTCCTCGATTGCCACACCGCCCACATTGCCTGNAAGTTCGCTGAGCTCATTGAGAAGATCGACCGTCGTACCGGAAAGGTCATGGAGGCGAGCCCCAAGTTTGTCAAGTCTGGTGATGCCTGCATCGTTAAGCTCGTCCCCTCCAAACCAATGTGCGTGGAGTCGTACAACGAGTACCCTCCTCTCGGTCGCTTCGCCGTCCGTGACATGAGGCAGACCGTTGCCGTCGGTGTCATCAAGTCTGTTGACAAGACCGAGAAGGTTGCGGGCAAGGGTAAGTTTATATCNTTTAGCAGTTCGTCGAGTCGCTGACNTTGTTCTCTAGTGACGAAGTCCGCCGAGAAGGCTACCAAGAAGAAGTAAACATAGATGTAGAATCTAATTCCATTCCTCTACCCTCATTCTCATCTGCTTTACTTCTTTTNCTTGCTCACNGTATCAATACCTCGCATCATTGTGTTTGTGGCATAACAATCCTGTACGCATTTTTACGACGATTAACGACGCAGGGTCATCTCAGTGGGCTTCTCGTCGTGTATCCATAGCTTGCAGTGTTGTTTCATTTACGATCAGCGGAAGAATGATAATGTTGTGTTGTTACTGTTGACGTCNATATCCTTTTGTGCGACTCCCGTGTGAGGAGAATTCGAAATCTCTAAAGCTCTATTACTGNTCTGCAGGAGATTGGTCTTGTCACCATCTGCTGTNTTTGTTGTCGAGTTGGCTTTGGTCGGNGCACCATTCGTTCAAGTGTTCAANGTCTCGTATTCNTTTACAACAGTGCTCTTAACATTCACGAATACACTTCCTGTTCTACNTGCACTTTGCTTAACATACGTGCTCGATCTCCCTGTTGTCTTCGACTCGCGGGCCCATGTCCCTGCCTACNGTNCTCTCGAAGACCTCGAGCATGAAGCTGAATAGCGANCGAGTAAGCGCGGCGTCCCAGCGGCCCTTCGANGCCTCGTCGCGAATGAATGCATGCTGCGCCTGCACCTCCAGGAACTGCGAGCACGGTCAGTCGTGAGCACTGCCTGGANGCGGACGACNTACCGACGCGGTGACACCGGCGTCTTCGAGTGTCTGGCGGATGAGGTCCCGGCCTGCGCGCGGGACGTGGGTGTCCTGGCAGAATCGGCATCACGACGTGCACAATGGTGAGCGCAAAGCTGTATCTACCTGTTTACCGAAGACCATCTGCGATGCGGGTGTTCAGCCGGCGGACGAAATGGATGGGCGGGGCAGACTTACGACGAGCTCGCCCTTGTCCTTGAGGCCGCCGGCGCGCACTTTCTGGAGCGAGTCGTCGGTCTTGCCTTTGCCGAGCGTCGCGCTGTGGATGTCGGTCGCGAACCAGCAGAAGGTCGCGAGTACGCGGGGGTCGAAGGAGGCCTGCGAGATGGGGTTTAATAAGACGGGAACCGGTCTGGCTGGTTTGACGCACCCTGAACGCCTGTAATACCACGGCATATCGTTAGCATCTGCGCGGGCACGTCAAGTGGTATCAGAACTGACAACGTGTCCCCCGAGGCACATGCCCGTAGCTGGGCACACGATGCATCAGCGTGGTGCCGTATGGCGCTGTCTCTGTTGACATACCTGCAATCCGCCCGTTGCAGTTCTTCAGCGAGGAGAGGAGGTCGATGGTAAGACTGATGTCCTGCACACCAGAAGGTATGTTTATTCCGCGGTTAGCGCGCGTGAGCAGATCAGATCAACGCACTTCATCGTACGCAGGGACTTCTTTCTCGATCTGCAGCACCATCGCGTCAGGATACGTAGGGGGCGTCGAGACGAAGCGGGCTTACCTTGAACGCATTTCCCCTGTTGGTGCCTACACGCACGATCAGGCTTCGCTGAGGGGTCAGCGGGAGACATCTTACCTTCGTCGTCGTAGGGGATTGCCTCTGGTCCCTGGAACTCGTGGTAGATCGAGGGGCACGCTAAGGCTTGAGTCAGAGGGGAGAGAACGTGTGTCGAGATGGTGGGTTGCTCACCAACGACATAGCCATGGCTGGCGATCTGGCCCGCGACGCGCTCAACTGGGCCAGTCACCTGGTAGATCTCGCTGTAAAAGCATCAGGCACATGCTTGACATGCAAGGCTGGGATCCAGCTTCACCTGAACACCACGACGCCTTGCGATCGTGAGTTATGAGCATGAATGCATGCGCATAATGTGTGATCAGATAAAATCGCACGTACCAGGAAACTTCGCCTCAGGGTAGTTGGGCACACTGGGGGCGAGCACGAAGACGCGGATGGGTCTGCCGTTGGGGTCCAGCTTGGATGGGACATCGTGGTAGGTCTTGGAGATCAGCATCGTAAACTATGGTCGTTGGTCGTCAAGTGAGAATGCTCGGGCAGACTATGGAGCCTTTATATACGACGATCTGCTACTACAAATTGGACACTACAAATTGGACAGTTTTTAGCGCTTCCACAGTCCAGACTGGTCGCAACTGGGAGGAAGGAGTTCGATCTTATCATGATTTCCCGAGCGTGGGGAGGCTCCATCTTATCTTATCGTATCTTATCTCATCTGCCTCTAATTTGACAAACGTGCGAGGACGGAAGGCGATGTCCTCGTCGTTCGAGGAGGACGACGACGTGTCTACGCGTCCGTCTCCTCCTCTAGCACCATGTCGCCCACCCCCCGTATCCGCGCCTACCAGCCCGCCGACGAGAAGCCCGTCCGCTTCATGGTAGGCCAGTCGCAGATGGAGCTGCTCGCCTTCGCGAACAACAACAGTGCGTCCGTTCCTTCCGCGCCCTTCCGCGCCCGGCTCATGTGAACGCACAGTGTACTTCCACCCCCTGACACTCGCGATATGGATCGCCGTGTCCTCCGTCTTCGCGCAGGTGATGCACTGGTGGCCCGAGTCCGGCCACTCCGTCTTCGGCTACCTCCGCGTGCTCCCCGCGTTCTTCGCGCCCGCGGTGCCCATCATGTTTTGGATCGATTGGTGCGTCCCCCCCTTCTCCCTTCCCATTTTAATTTACTTACACACGCACAGGAAAAACCGCGGGGACATCGAGGCGCGCACGGAGCAGGTCCTCCGCCGCCCGGACCTGCACGATCTCGCCGCATACTACGCGCGCTCACCCGCCTCGGGCTTCTACGTCCTCGAGTTCGGCGCGCAGCGCCTCATCGGGCTCGCGGCCATCGATGCATCGCCGAACGCGGGCTCCGACGCGATCATCACGAAGGAC
>SFCI01000710.1:0-16219 GCA_004681135.1 Hericium alpestre | reverse complement strand
GCGCACGGCGATTTCGCCAAGACGTATGCGGCGGGCGTGCTGCCTCGTGCAGCAGGGTGAGAGCGCACGGTGGAGGTGGAGGTGTGCGCCCTTGAGTCCAATTCGTGGCTCACGCGCGGCGGACTCCCTCTTGCCCTCGGGCTGAGAGCGGTGTTCAAGGCGCGTGAAACTCAATTCAGACTACTCTTAGGACTGTCGTGTCCAATTTTTTGCTTTATTCGCTCTTCGTGAGTGTCGTCGTGACGTGGCCGGTGTTCTGGGATTTCCTCTTGTTGATTTATGTCACGTTCCGTTAATCAATATATCGGCCACGTTGTCTGTTCACTTTCCTTAGTCTTTCCACTGTCTGACCCCCAAGTCTGACCTGCTTCAATTTGGTGCGAGGCACTTTTGCGGCATTCTGAATTTGCTGGAGTGCCTAGCCCTGTCTTCTCTTCTTCGTCATCGTGTGACCGGTCTGACAACTGTTTCGAAGTCTCTCTGCAGGGCAAGGAACACCAAAAGAACGAGGGCTCACAGCGGCGAAGTCATGAAGAATATGCTGCGCAAAAAGTCAAGTCCGAAGTCATCTTGACAGGTCGCTGTCGCCGCCCAACGGCATTTCCACGACCCAGTAGCAGGCGCTTTCTGCTACTTAAAAGCCCGTCGAAGCGAGTCTTGTGCCCCCCACCACGACAGCCCGAAGGCCGCGACGCTCATCCCACACAGGTCGTCATCGCGCTTTTGCTCGATGCACGCGCCATCTCTTGTGAGCGGGTCAGGTCTGACCGTCCTCCTCGACTGACTCTAGCAGAGTCCCGCCTTCATGCGCCGCGCGACGTGACCAGCAAACTCGCCCATGTACCCGACTGTCCTTTCCTTGTGCGGGATGCCTGGGCGGTCAAGGACACTCTTTGTTGTCAATGTTCACCGGAGATGTTTGCGTACAGTCGGTTTCTCGCAGTCGCACGGCGGAGGTGATTGTACATGGGCGTTGCAGATGCGTCGTGAGGTTGGGTGGTTTTTATGGCCTCGTCGCGCGACCGCGCGAGTGATCTTGCTTACTGTTCCCATTGCTCGGACGGCGCCAGTCTCCCTGCCTGCCCGCCGGCACATGTCATCCTGCGTAGCGTTCACCGGCGACCTGGGCAGGACTGCGACTGGTCGCCGTGTGCTGGGCCAGTGGAATCCGCAGACCCAGTCGCGACGTGTGCGGCGGTTCTGTTGTGGGCACGAGAGCGTGTAGTGATTGATCCGAGGCCATCCATGAGTGCCATTCGCGGCTCGCGATGCCATGCATCGTGAAAGCCAAAGTCAGACTGATCTTGGGCTGTTATGCCTAATTTTTGGACTTCTTTCACTCTTCGCGAGTGGTGGTTCGGTTTTGTCGGATGTCTATTGCGCTCAATTACACCTGATGGTATAACTCCTTTGCGGAAGGATGAGTGTTTGTCTCCCGTGTCCAATTCGATAGAAATCTGAGCGGCCGCCCCAAGGCTGCCTAGTGTATGTATCATTGGCGTTTTCAAACACCTTTGCCGCCGGACGGACTCTGACGCGATGCTCATTGCTCAGACAGTGGCCGTAAGCACCGATCTCGGCGAGTGTGAAAACAAATAAATACGGTATGGGCTGCATTACACCATGAGATACTCTGATACGGACTGTGTCCTCCTGCCATCATAGATAACAATATGAATATGCTCCGTTTAACACCTGCTTCCTCTAAATCTTCCCAACGAGCAAGTTTCTGATGATCTCTCTTCCGGTGATACGAATGGTCTTCCATAAGGTCGGTACATCAAGCGTCGACGACAGGGCGTCCGCGAAGCCGAACGGCAGCATTAACGGAATCCAGCCTACATTTCCACAAATCAGCCATGGCTGAGACCGCACAAGACGAATCACCGACCTCTCGCATACTCCATCGCCCAGCAGCCCTTGTGCATTTTATACTGCTTTGCAACGCCCCGCGGCATCAAGTGGACATCGCCAGGGACATATCTCTCCATCTCTAGCGCACCAGGCTGGAACGCCCACTGCTCGCCCTTCAGGATGTGGAAGTAGTCATCCGCAGTGTGGATGCCCGAGTGGCCCTCCGTGCCCAGAGGCGTGCCGAAGATGATGAGGTACTCGGTAATGGACGCGTGGATGATGTACATCGCGCCCATGGCGCCGCCGGCATTGTTGAACACCCACTCGGACGTGTCAGGGTTGAGCGCGATTTGCGTGGAGGGGTATGTCGCGGTTAGGTTTGTGATAATGTGGTCGATCATGCCTTGCGTGGAGTCGGGGGATGCATCGATCGCAGCGCGTGCGAGCTCGTGCAGGAATGGTGGGTCTAAAACATACCATCGGTCCTGTAGCCAGTCAATACACGTCACGCTGCGGCCTGATAAAAAGCAACGAAAGGCACATACTTTAATGGTATCCAAGAAGCTACAGAATGCGGCAATAGCAAAGACGATGATCCCTCTGAACACCCATTTCGTGAACGAGCCGCGTTCGCCAGCGTGCGAAGGTTTTATGGCCGTCCCGTTGGCAGTCGGCTTAGATTCTGTTGTGGACATGGTGGGACCTACGCAACGCAGCCTAACAGTCGTGAACCTGGTGGTCAGAAGAGAGAGACGAGGGAAAGAGATGTACGTACCACCTGGAATAAATACCACACCACGCAGTCTGCAGTCGTACGACGCGGAGACAATCGAGCGCCCAAAAGTCGCGTCGCGACAGCAAATTCTGAAATCACGCGTCGGCCAATCAGCAGCCAGCCTTTGCTGACTAATGCCGCCGAGCGCCCGTTCTGCTAGGTTCTGCTTGACCATGAACTTACACCAGATGGGTGGTACAATGGGTCTTAGTGACAAGGATAGTGTGCGTAGCGGAAGCTTTCTAGCGTTTCTTTACTCCTGACCAGCTAACGAAATACAGAACGTTTTCAAGAGCACCTACCGTGTCTCTTTCGACCCCATCAGCGGTATCTCGCCCATACTGGCGGTAGAGTATAAAATGGGACGACCTTCAGCTCATTTCAGCGAGCAGCAACTTTCACAGACAAGATGTCATACGACTGGGAGAAAGCCCGAAAGCGCCAAGAGATGCCCTTACCTTCTCTTGAGGCCCCGGATATTGCTGGTCAGACCATTATCGTCACTGGCGCGAACACCGGTAAGCCCGACCATGTCTTTCCTCGAACCAGTGATTGAAACGAGCCGTGATTCTATAGGCATAGGCTTTGAAGTAGCCAAGTACGTCATTGCGCATGGCGCGGCCAAAGTGATACTCGCTTGTCGCAATCCAGCGAAAGGCACCGCGGCCGCAGAGGCCATCTTAAAGGAGACGCATTGCGACGCGAGCGCCGTCGAGTTCTGGCCGCTCGACTTGACATCCTTCGCGAGCGTCAGGGCATTCGCACAGCGTTACAAGAAGAGTGACCTGCCACTTGATACTCTCGTGAACAATGCTGCATTGCACAGCGTCGGCAAGCGAACGGCCGAAGACGGGCTTGACCTTCTGTAAGTCACTTAATCTGTATCTAACCCTGGCCTCATTCACTCATCTCACGTGTCTGTCATGCGCAGTGTCCAAGTCGACCATATTAGCCCGCTTTTGCTGACTCTGCTTCTTCTCCCACTGCTGGAGCAGCCTTCGCCTTCAGGCCAGCCCGCTCGCATCGTGTGGGTTACGTCCGAAGGTGCAGCCCTCCCTCCCTTCCCCGAAGCCTCCCTTCCACGACCCGTCACAGCCCTCTGCGTCCGGCCCTTCCCGACCCGCGAGGCCGGGCACGAGATGTACTTCACCGCGAAGCTCCTCAACATCATCTGCTGCATCGAGCTCGCTCGCGCCCTTTCATCGCCTGCTCGAGGGTCGCGCGAGGTCAAGGTGGCGGCCGCGCACCCGGGTCTCGTCGCGACGGAGCTGGGCAAGAAGGACATTCAGGGCGAGCACTTCCAGCCCGTGGACCTCGAGGGCCGCTATGGGATGAAGCCGCGCACGCCGTTTGAGGGCGCGAAGACCATCCTCGTGGCCGTCACGTATCCGGCTAGGAAGGTGTGGGGCCGCACGCGCGCGATCTGGAGCGGCGCGACGGGTGCGGAGGAGGGAGAGGTCGTGGATCCTGGGATGGCGATCATGCCGGTCTTTGAGAGTATGGAGGTGACCAGCGTGTATCCGGCTAAGGCACAGGATCCAGAGCTCAGAACGCGGGTGTGGGATTCGTTAAGGCTTGTTGGATTGAAGAAGGGCGAGACCGATCCCGAGTTCTTGCGCCTTTGAAGATTGGGTGCTTGGGAGGTGAGTGAAATTGCAGGCGCGGCGTTCAAGATCGGGGCTCATCGGAGGTAGTCCTTACCAGTGCCCTGTAGAATCTAGTTGCAGGACATCCCTTTGTGTATGGAGCGGATGCGTAGTTCATAAAATTAATGCAGCGCTGTGGAAGGTTTTGTACGGAAGGTTAGAATCCGATCATTTTCCTAAAAGCTAAACGTTCTCTTGCATGGGTATGCGATCAACCCTTCCATCTATCGCATGATTCGTAGTCATGTGATGCCTGTCGTCGCTGAACGCTAAGGGCCGACGAGGAGCAGGGGTGAATAGGACACAAGTATATGGCAGTAAGTCGTATCATCCCGGGAGCAGCCTTCTGCTGTTGACGCAGATCGCCCGATCAGCCAAGGCCAAAGATGACATTTTTTTTAACCAACCCCATCGACTTTGATTCTAGCATAAAACAAGTAATCTTTAAGATCATTCAGCTAGACCATTTCTACAGAATCTCCTCCGTCTCGAACTCTGCCGCAGAGCGCAAACATCCTCGCCCGGCTCTCATCCAAGTACCGTAGAACTTCGAGTAACAAGTCGTACAGCTTCGCCCGATATTTTTGGACCGTGGTCATGGTGCCTTCAGACGAACGTGGCATGGGTTTTTCGCGTGTCCTTCGTTCCGCTAGGACACACCACACCACCGAACACAGGATGACGAAGGAAACCATGCCAACTGGTATACGTGTCGAAAGACCTGTGTCCTGGAAACAGAATAGCAGGAATGCGACCAAGAAGGTGACCATACTGTCATGTAACCGTGTAACGTTAATTTGACGCGTCTTCAGTATAACGGCAGTTGATACGTACGCCCACATAAGCATTGCGAAAGGAAAACTATGAATGATTACCATAGGCTCAAATCCGACTACACTTCGACTTCGACCGAACATGAAGACGGACTTTGACAGAATCAGTCGCCATAAATGACACATTTGTACGATCTACGTACCGCTGCGCCCGCTAGTGCATCGTCTTTCCCGCGATAGCTACGCATCAGCAGCAACCCTAGGATTATACTCCCAAGACTGAAAGCGACCGACAAGTCGCTCGTGACTTGAGCCGGAGACTTAGATGCAGAAGTTGTGTCCTGCACGACGCCAGGAATTGCTAGAAATGCGACGTTTGCAGCAAGCAAAATGCTGGCCTTCAAAAATCGTCAGAAAGATGTTATTGTTAAATCGAGCGGACTTACATATGCCACAAAGCCAGACCACTCCGACTGTAAGTTCGACATGAATCCTTTCCACTGAGAATGATCCAGATTCTTGTCTTCCTCTACCCAGATCCGCTCGATATCAGACAGCTCCAGCTCTGGAGCCCAGAACAAGAACGGAGAAAGAAGCCTGATGAGAGCGGTTCGCCGAGGCGGCTGCTTGTGTACATTTCGGCTTCTTGCCAGTCGAGCTTCTCTCTGCCCATGCACGTTCACAAATCGCCAGTGACCTATGCACTGTCTCATGAAACGTTCAGTTTGTCAGATGCGAAAATTGTACGCACTGAAAGAGCTCAAGAGTTGTGCTGTGTAAAAGCACATCAGCCAACCAGATACTACATGTCAGGCTCGGACAGGATTCTACCGAGAGCGCAAACGATGGGCCCGTTTGCAGGACTGTTTACTAGGAAGAACGCAGAGAAGTTACATTCCTTTCTCTTCTTCATCGAAAGGACAGCTAACCATCGCACTCCTTCACGAGAGATACCATTTTCATGAGCGGCTCTAATTTCCAGGGTGAAGTGGCAAAGCCAGGTAGTATCATATACTCTACAAGCGCATTATCCATCTAAGGTCTGCTCATTGTAATAGACATAAACAGCAACATACCGACGGCATTTTGAATCAGAATGGCCTGTAATTCTTCCCGCACAGCCTTGGGAAATGGAGAAGGTCCGACAGGGAAGTATGACCAGTGAGTCCTTGTCCGCGAGCAGAGATCAGCGTCACGAAGGTCAACGGGAGTCAACTCTGATCACCAGTACTCAAACTCGATCGTGTGTTCTGGAAAGTTCGTTAGAAATTAGAAAGACCACGAGAAAGTTGAATTTACTCAAGTGGGCCAAAGACGTGATGTTATATGCTTCTACATGTTTTGTCGTGATTTCTTGAAGCCAGAATATGCTGCGCGTATCATGATCAACGTAGTAATAGAACCAGTACATATTACCATCATCTGTTACTTCAACCTCTACTACCAAGTCGTGGTTCGGCGGTAGCTCTTTGTCTTGGCGTAGTAAGAGCATCCCAAGATGCGAGATTAGCCTCTCCACATCTGTTCGCCAGGCTTTATCATACATATAGTTCTCGGTGAAGATATGCTATGCCGGTTGTGAGCTAGTCAATCAATCAGATCGCATTGCCGCACTCACCCGTTCAGCGTCATAAAAATAAAGCGAGCCTTCAGGATGGGTGACCGGTATCCAATTTCCACATCCACCCTTCTTGGAGCTGCAATCAAGAGCCGTTCAGGTAAATCATACAGCTCCGGACACGAAAAGACCATACTGCGGCCAATCTGTAGTCATTGGAGGGATTTTAGTGATTATTTCTTGTGGGGGGCTACACACGGAACTGGTCAGCGGCAAGTCGAGAATGATGATTCTGAAAGCTGTCTAACATGTTGACATGCCTTTCATACCGACTAAGCGTCATCGGCGACATCAAACCGATATGACAATGCACCATATGGGCTGTTGGTATCGATGATGCGACCGATATCCTCCTGGTGGGTCCATCTGATGATTCTGCATTGCGAGGTGCTGATGCCGCTGGTTCTTCATCTCCAACATGTGCCTCTACGCCTGAAGCAATCGAAGATACGGAGCGATGTGTAGGATCAGGATCAAGATCAAGATGGGTATCCACTTGGAACGGTCGGTCGGTCGAGGATGAGGGCAAGGTGGCATTGGCGTGGTCGGCTCGTCGTATGTCTGGCACAGAAGTATGTAAGCTGAGTCGTAGAAACATGTGAAGCTGATGTACACCCAGGCTCCGCCAAGTTAGCTGAAACAATGGGAACCATCTCGTCCCTTGTATCTAAGTCGCGTGACGCAACAGTGTTAGAACGACATTCAACGGACGACGTGGATGCATTTGTACGGCCAGCTCGATAAAGCTGCCGTTCATTCGCAGGTTGAAGAGGGACCATTGGAAATGTAGATGCCGAACCCATAAAACATGAGCGTACTTCGGGAGCGCGAGAGCATGCACGCCCGTGGCTTGAACGAATGACAGCATCATTGATTATAGGCATAGAAAGATAGATAGAAAGGTATCTGAGATCCTCTGTCCATTCCTTCTCACTGGCACTAGTCACCGTCCCAGACCAATGAGAATAGAGACGCCACACAAGCGCCCACGATACACGGTATATTCGACGCGTTCCGCAAGCAAGCCGCCTTCCAATAGACAGAATTGCGCGAAGGAGCATGAGAAATCGCTGTACTATGGGAGACATGAGACCCAATGGTAACGGGGATGTAGAGTCACATTGAACATACCGATGCGCAGCGAAAGTTATACCGCTGCTATGGCGTTGTACTTGTCGAAGCACTCACCTCGTGTCCATTCGGAGTGTGCGAGATCTGATAAGACAGATGACTTGGATGCACGCCTGCAATTCATGCTGTCAATCGCACATGCAGAGAGACTGACACGTGGAGTCTGAAGCTTGGATCTTGAAGTAGCTGGATGGCTCGGAGGCTGAGCTTCGTTCGCGCCTTCAGCTGGAGAGCCTAAGGAAGTGACTGTATCAAGAATAACATAACGCTCACACGACATACCAAGTAGACTCCATGATGGAGCTGTCCAGCTGGCTGTTGAATTCGGTCCATGATACTATATATTAGTAGCAGTGCAGAAAGACGCGCCGTGCGAAGGGCATTCGAACCTCGAAAGAGCACCCTTAAGAAGTAACCCGCCTGCTTTGTGCATTATCTAGAGATCGTGTCGCTTGCCCAAGCACACCGGCATATGATTTGCTTCAAGATGGAGGAAGATCAATTGCTTGGACTGAGAGGGACTGAGGCAACACTGAACAGGCTTGTCATTGCTTGCAGACGGTGGTTTCGTCGTCCAGGAAAGGAAAGACTCGAACTGTGTCCGTCGTGGCACGTGCACGGCGCCGGCTCCTCTCAAGATCCTCTCAAAGATCTTCGTGCCCTACAGCCCACAGGCGTACGTTCGTTGGCATGTTGTACATCATAATTTACCAGTATGCTTGCGAGCAGGTTGATTTAACTTCAGGCTCAACTTACCAGAAAATTGTTTACAAGCACGGATTAATAGACGCTTGCGCGCGGTAAGAACCTCGGAGTCCGAGAAACCAACTCCAACTCTGCAACAGCCTCTTCTACTACTCACGCGAGAGCATAACACTTATGGCATCTCCAACTCTGTGAGAGATTGCATGCATATAAGCTCCTGAGCACCTTCCGAACATGGTGCAGACATTACCGTCACAGCCGGCGTCCTGTTTCCCTGCCCTCGTCTCCTTCACCCGTCCCTGACGGTCATTAACTTGACCCAGCGCCCTCCGAGTCTGCTGCTGCGTTGACCACGTGATTGTGGTCTCTGCAGTTGTGCGAACGTAAAGCTGGGTCTCGGAAGCAAGACCCTGACGCGTGTCGTATTTCCTGTCTTCATTGGTCTTCTTCCCGCCGTTAGAGCCAGACGGCTCCGTCATCGTCGACGACACTTCAGCCGACAATGATCCAAATCCGCCCATGCTACGCGACGGACAACTGTGTCGGAAAAGAGCTGTATCGCTCACGCCCAATATAGTAGGACGGAACACAGACGAGGGGCTGTCTTCCAGTTGAGAAAGTGTCGCGCGCCGACTAGGGCGCACCACATCTTTGCTCGCGTCTGCAAAGATACTGCACGGCCCGGGCGCTGAATGCCCGCGCAATGAGTGCGCCGGTTCGGACGCACGTCGTTCGGTCTTACACGCAGAGCCTCTGGTGTCCAAGGAAAGCGTCGAACGTCGCGTCTCGCTGGTGTCGCAATGGGAGACTGAACAACTATCGTCGATGGACGACAGAACAGTAACTCATACCCAGAAGTAGGGGAACATGTCGAGGGAGTGCTCGAAAGGTGTGCGTCGCCGGTCAGGGTTGCCCCATCATCGACCCCGTCGTCGCCGACAAGGGTGGTGGTGTCATCGTCGGCGTCGGACAACTGCTGTCGATTGACAGCCACATCTTTGGTTGGGGACGGCGGCGGGCAGCACATTCAGTGGGTGTCGGTGCTCGGGGATGGGTGTACATGGAGGCGTGCATGGTTGCGAAAATTCTGCAGGCGTCGCACTCATCCTTCGCCACATCTACCAGCATCCCAATCGAGGTAGCAAGACGGCACACACGAGACACGCCATTCCGAATGAAGAACGGTACACCACCGTGGCGCGTTCTGTCGTGGCGCATATGGTCACGGCGCCATCGCTGCCCAATTGTGGGAAGAGATAACATCTTAAGTGAGGGCGCACCTAAGCATCCGTGCTCATTTTAGTTTTTTTTTGTGCTGATCCGTGGCTGTTGATATGACCCGTTCTCGAAGAACAAGCAGTGTAAACTATCCACATTTTGAGAAATCATACGAAGATGGGCCCAACTACCGCCCGACAGGACTGTGTGACGGGATAGGAACACACAGACTTATCTTCTGCACGTCATATTGTCAATAAGACCCCAGAGAAAGATGCTGAAACCGTACCACGACGGACGAAAACGTGCGCATCGCCGACGCCGCATCGATTGACGCCGCATCGGGAACGCCACTTGCACTCGTCAGGAAGCGCATCCGAGTGTTCTGTACTCTATTAGGCGTTGCGGCGTTGGCCCGCCACGATCATGTCGCCTAAATCAGAACTATAGGCAAATTTGCGCAGCCCCGAACGTGCAGACTGTGGGAAACGGCCAAGCGAGTCAGTGTCGAGTAAGGCTCAGAGCGTACCTGCGCCGCATCCACCTGCAGAGCCATCAGGTCGAGTACATTCTCCGGCGTTTCGAGATTCGATCGTATGGAAATGTGGTTTGGGAGCCTGGTCATATCTAAGGTCAGATGTTTCCGTGAAGACGAGCGCCACACCTGCTTTTAGTCAGAAGGAGCGTCGACCTGAACAAGAGCACCTGTGGTCATCCTCCGAGTTGGCAATATTGCGCGCGCGGAGAAATAGGTCATGCGCAATGCTCTGGCTTGCGAGCAGCATCTGATAGAGGGGAGGAAGGAGTAAGTAATGTTCGTGAGACGGACCTTTCGAATTGATTCCGTCATCCAAGAAAGGAAACCATGGTACTCGTGGGTACGGCAAATGCCGAACATCCAGCATACGACAGCCTTCTTGCATGATCCCATCGTCAGTCTCAGAGTCTCTATTTTAGTAGGACTCACCACAAGCAAAACTATCACTTGGATTCATGTTATGTAAGTACAGCATAACGATAGCCCCCCGGGGCGGCAGAGCCTGCTGCCTCTCATATGCAGCACGCACAACTTGCGGCTCGAGCTCCACCTCCGTCGGCACGGAGCAACATCCAGCATTTCGCAAACATGAGCAACAGCATCGAAGCAATTTCTCTGTGAAGAGGAGTTGTACTTCTCATGCGATATGTGCCCAGAATGGCCTACCTTTCGACGATATTGTGAAGCTCGGACTGCGCATGCTGCGCGCGTCGCGTGTCGCTGATGCAGAATCTACCGAGGTTCGCATCTGAAGTCCAAGCAGACTTTTGCCTTTTGTTGTCGTCAGCGCAGAGCAAGGTACAAGACTTCTTGGGCCTCAAGAAGATCATAACATATGCATCTGCGAAAAAACACTTTGAGCTCGACTTGATTGTAGAAGTCGAGAGTCGAACACACTGGGCAGCGGACGTGGACGTGCTCAGGCAGATTTAGCGTAGCTGCGACTCAATGGCATTTGCCAGCAGCTAATAACGAGAGACGCTTGGGGGAGAGCTGCGCCCCTTTTAGCATTCTCGTCTCGTATTGGTCGATTGCCTACGGCTACCTGGTTCAAGACGATGAGCAAGTCGTGAACAGTAGTGCATGCCTATGAGCAAACGTGACTTCGACGAAGGACCTGCCGGCGCGTTCTCCAGTGAATGTTAACCCCCAGCGGATGGCCTTCCAACCAGATAGAAGCGACGTTCTGAAGGGTGGATGATGTCCAAGGCCAGAGGCCTTATGGGGGGGTATATATACCTTCGTCACTCTGCGGCTATGCAGCAAGAACAATAGACAGGTCTGAGTAGAGCACGCCACGATCACCAAGTGCGACGATGGCCACGGAAAACCCGCGAGATAGCAACGCCAAAGCGTGCCGTCCTCGTCGCCAAGCGCGCTTGCCATGATTCCAGATCTGTCGGCTCTTCTCTTGCGGGCCAGAGCCACAGTTCATGATGCCCAGGGTGCGGAGGTTCTAGGACTGAGAATCGCAGTCAAAGTGCGAGGCCACTTTATAGATGCAGTCAATTCAGCTGACCTTCGCCGTCCAGAGCCACAGCCCACGATGGCGTTCACTCCTGGCTTGACGTTCCCCGCCTTACCCCCTTCATCGGGCGAGTACGAAAACGGCGCGCCGCCTCAAGAGGCCTGCATACGCCACGAGATGGGACACAGCACCGCTGGCGACCCAACCGCAGGGGGGTTTGCGATCAGGAAAGCGCAGATAAACGCAGCTTTCCGCGCCGCGCAGGTGCACCTGGAGGAGCACATCCATGCAGTGGAGGAGGGCCTCCCGTTAGAGAACGTGTTTTTCTCGGGGCGACCGCCTTTGGAGTACTGGCAGGAAAATGAACAAGGACGAGCGGATCGTAGATGGAGATTCAACGCGGTGCTGATACGGCTGTGGTTGACAGTGCTCGGCCAAGAAAGCGCTCGAGTCTACGGTCAAGATCGGCTCAGGGAGATGAAAGCGATGTGGTCGTGGCGAAGGTTGACGCGCACGTTGACGGGAGAAGGACGGCCCAAGCATCGGCAGAGCGAGCGCATTGACAGATCTGAAAGTTTGGAGAAGACGTAAGCGCTTGCGGTTGGATCATATTGGGGATAGATGGGCGGATCTGCCAGGGTATCACACGACCCTGTGTCGTGTTTGTCTTGTACTATAATGTCAATGCATGGGCACATACCTTAAGTTACTTCGTTCGAGGTCAATGCGAAGCAAGCGCGCATTTGGCACCGCTTCAACACGCAAGCATCATGATAGTAGGGTAGTCGTGGCGTTCGCGTTCAACGCACGGGCCCGGTCTTCTATATGACCCGTGCATGCACCACGAACAAGATGATGGCGTCGACGTCGTCAACTTCAACTTGAAGAATTGATCCCGTTCTCCAGAAAAGGCAACCGTCGTATTCATTAGACGCCGACGGCAGCCGCCGAACTGTGTCACGTCTCCCGACTCGCTCGTCGTTGTCCTCAGTCTTCGTTGTCTCTCACGCAACAGACAAAGCGGCGGTCTCGACTGGCGTGGCATAACCAACAACAAGAGCATCTAGCTAGACCATCCTCGAACTTCCCGCCGCCCAACTTCCATCCAGTCTAATTGTGAGAAGCGACTTCCAGGCGGTCTTCGGCATACGCAGATCCATTTTCCGCTCGCGCGCTGGATGCCAATCCCCACGAGGCTCACACTTCGGCCCTGTGTGATGCATGATGTCCTGTGAGTTGTCACTCTGCCTTTGGTTCTTGATTGATATGTACGGGCTTACGGTGCTCGTGCTTATGCAGGTCGTCGCTCCTGGGGATCGCAGTTCGCATATGCATATGCCACAATTTGAGGGCTGGAAGATTTGCGTGACGCTCGATGAACAGTGTGTGTATTGGTGCCGTTTTCCGGGTTTCTCAGCTTAGGTTCCTGGACTTTTGCTCGCTTTCTGCTTCAACGATATGCACCTCGCGAGTCAATGCGCTGTTTCATATATTGACATCTCATGGTCTTCAACACGTACTAGCGATCATGGTAGTATAGCAATCGCTGCTTGGGGAGCGACGCGCATAGTGCTTCTGAATCATAGTTCTAGCGCTCTTCAAGTATTTGCTTTCACTGGGCAGACTAGAACGTGTCCTGTCAACGCTGTTCCTTTCTCAGGTTGCTTCGTACTCGATCTCAACTGCCCATAATTCAAGCGATCTATTCCGCTTGCCTTCAGTATCAGAGAACCCGGTGTGCTTACTGCGAAGCTTTCAGCTCTGTCACGTCGATTGTCAAACGGCGTATCTCATCAGGTTCCTTTCTTCCAGATAATGGTTCCAGTTCCAAGTGCTGAATGGCGGCATATCACCACGCTCGATGGTGCGGTTTAGTACCTTTCGTCTTGAGATCGTACTAAAGCCGACGGATACCTTTGGTACACCCCGGGGCTGCCCTAGTGGCCATCCGACCACACAGTGACACACCGAACGCTGGCACTTGCAAAACTACCGCCGAGACAGTGCTTGACAGCTGTCGCCCATGCAAATCCCCAGCTGCCACAATTATGGAGATAGCGTACGCCTGTCTTGGATCAGATCAGACTCGCAGGAAGAGAAACTGGATGGGTCGTTGGAGATCAGGTGCCACACGGCCGGCTTCTTTTCTTCCTTCGTGGCGTATTGCAAGTTGGTGGTGGGGCAAAGTCCCGGGGCTTCGGCGCGATTGACTTGTCATTTGCGGGATGGCGCGGATGCAAAGTCACTATGCAGACCTTGATGCAGACTGCGAGTATGTGGTGCGTGGTGCGTGACGCAGCTGTTATCCTTGTTCTGATGGTCTGTCTCTGTCTTTTTTTAACAGGCATTCAGTTGTCACCACTGGACTATGATACAAATGTCGCGCTACCGTAATGTGGCTGCAGGTTGTTCTGTACTAAACGTTGCAGCTCAGTACTGCTCGCAGTGAGTACTTGTCGAAGTTTGAAGATCTGATATGCGACGATCCTCTCATGGCTACCAAGCCTTGCAAGATCTCGCAAATTTGTCGCAAATGCAATTCGCAGCTTCGCGTCCGCGAATTTCAATAAAGCTTTTTTGGGACGGGCGAATGGATTCCCGGCGGGAATCGCGTCACGAAGCTTCGCGCTTGAAGGCTCTCCAGGGCTCTCCGCCCGCGCTGGCTCCGAGGCTCCGCATGTGACAATCGCACGTCGCTCTCGTCTTTCGATTGCGGGGCGATCTTGAATCGGCGACTTTAAGTCTGCGAAGCATCCTGGATCCTCCAAGATCCAGCGCGGATGGAAGTCGGTTTGCCTTGCGCGCATCCTTTGTCTCGATGACACATTCAGGCGTCTGGAGCTCCCTGGCGCCTGACCTCGGCGTGGATAGACCGGGAGCTGGTCAGCTCGGGGTGGTCCTGGGAGTAGTTGGCGTCAGCATCGAAGCCCGCCGTCGGACGTGGCGCGTTTTCCGGTCCCGCCTCCCTCTCGATGGCGGGACTAGTCCGTTCTCATTCCTTCTCTTCTTCTAGATCTCTTGCTATTTGTCTGCCGTCCCTCGTCCGAGCACGTGAGCAGTATATAATGCCCTGTGGTCCGTGCGTCGTCAGTACCCACTTGTTGGAGACCACATACATTCATCTCGCTTGTTTTCTTTCACTTTTACCATCATCATCACAGGTGCGAATTGTCTGCGAATATACTCCAGGGCCGCCTTGACTGACGCCTTTCCTTCCAGAAATATATATCAATCACATATTGCTTGTTTTCGACTTTCGCTCTGACTCCAGTTTATTCGCCTTCACATCCGTCGATTTCGTCTTTGCTTTTTCTTTCGTCGTTATTGGCTTCAGCGCCGACGCCAACGATCTTTTCGGCGGGCAATATAAAAGGTGGGATTTTCATTTGCTGGTCTTTCGTGCAATGAAATGACATTATTGCTTTGTGCGTTCCGTGAAGCGGTCGACCAATTATCTGTCAGAGGAAGCCACAACCGGCCCGTCTTACGCAGGCGTCGCTGTCCTAGGTCAAGATTCAGGTGGAAGGTAAGCTTCTACATCAAATCGTCTGACCTCGCTAACCGTTGCGTAGACCCTCACTTCATCTTTCAACGCATATAGTCCGAATTTCTAATGTGAGTAGCTCTGATTTCAACGTCCCCTCCCTCTCGCGGTACCCGGTCGCTCATGAGTGCGTGCTCGTCGTCAGAGCTCGCTGGCTTCGTTCTGTCCATAGCGTAGGTGGATCTCGATCAGTCTTCTTTCCGTCCAATTCGTTTAGACACCCTACTAGATTTTCGCAAATTTTGGCGCATATATTTGGCTCACAAGACTCAGGACTCGAGCAGATACGCAAGGCAAACAGTGGGTCTCCATCATTCTTATCTAGCTCTATTTAACTGACGACGACTGGTCATACGTAGCCGATCAATATCTCGTAGTCATCGTCGTCCCGCAAAACGCTTTAGTCGCCATTGAATACATCATGGCTGTCAACTTACCCGCCTCACGCAGTAGCCTGCACAACATCCTCATCCCCACGACCAGCCGCTCGTCTTCCTCATTCTCCATAGCGCCCACGCCTTCTCCGCTATCATCTGCTAGCGCTTGCCCGTCGCTACTCTGGAGCCGATCCTCAGCCATGTCGCCGGACTCGTTGATCGACGACAGTGTATCTCATACGCCGCTCTCGCCTTCGCCGATGCGGCCCTTCTGTCTCAGTGACCTCCAGCTTATGTCGAGCGAGGCGGCCGCATCTGCGGTCCCTGCTGAGGGCGGTCTCCCGGAATATTCTGATGTCAAAAACGCGCGCAGCGAGCAACCCTCCCAGCTTCAGACGCGGCCCATCGTCTTTCAATATGAGGATGCTCCCGCACCTCTCCATCCTTCATCTTCGTCCCAAGCGCTCGCGCTCTCATCGGACGTCGACCTCACGGGCCTCAACCCGCGCCTCGTCTGGCCCGCCGGCGTCCCGCGCGAAATGCTCAGCGTCTTCCGCGCGGACCCATTTGCG
>SFCI01000071.1:0-40189 GCA_004681135.1 Hericium alpestre | reverse complement strand
CGCCCGCGTCGCGGCGTCAATGGAGGCATGCCTGGTGCAGCAAACTGAGTAACAAAACGCTCGGGGCGGGGCGGGCAGSGGCTTACGACATGACGCAGGGCATGCTGATAAGCGAGTTAACGCAACCGAAGCTGACGGAGATGCCCCAGAGGCGCGTCGCGCCAACGATGCGCTCGCTGAGGGCTTTATCGCCCGTCGTGAAGCTGAGCACGGCGCCGTAGCCATCCGCGATACGCTCATGCACCTCGCGGCCCGGGTGGTTGGGAAGGCCCGGATAGTGCGTCTTGAATCCGAGGCGATCGAGCATCTGCGCGACGGCCATGGCCGTCGTCTGCTGACGGTCCATGCGGATCGCGAGGGTCTTGACGCCGCGCAGGAGAAGGAAGCAGTCGAACGGCGTGAGCGCATTTCCGGATGCGTTAATCACGAAGGCCATTTGCTGAAAGAAGTTGTCATCAGAAACGCTTATTCTTGGATCGCCTATAAAAGCAACGCACCTTGGCGAGGTCGTCATTATTGCACGTTATGACGCCGGCCATGAGATCGTGGTGTCCGCTGAGATACTTCGTCGCACTGTCGTACACAATGTCCGCGCCATGTTCGAGCGGCCGCTGGAGGTACGGGCTCATCATCGTGTTGTCGACGACGATGATCGCGTTCGGCGCGCGCTCTTTGACGTCCACCGCGATCTGTGCCAGATCGGCGATCTTGAGCAGCGGGTTCGTTGGGCTCTCGAGGAGAACCATGGCCGTCTTCCCATTCTTAATGTGCGGTATCAAGTTCTTCGGGTCCGTGGTGTCTACGTGGTGCACGATCACGCCGACGTGCTTGTTGATGTACGTGAGCAGGCGGTTGGTGCCGCCGTAGACGTCGTCGCCGGCGATGACCTCGTCTCCTGGCTTCAGCACGCGGAGGATGACGTCCAGCGCGGACATGCCAGACGAGACGGCGAACGCATGAGCGGCGGATGAAATTTTGGCGATGTGGTGCTCTGGAATCTGGTGTCAGATCAAATGCTCCTGAAAATGGGATGCGGATTGCCAGGACTGATGCGACAGTCCGACCATTCTCGGACGATGGATTTAAGAAGCAGAATCGGCCCACACCCCTCGGATAGCATCTCTCAATCTCCACCATGAGAACCCAACATTCATGGCCTCTGCCGTCCCCCACACGACCAAGTAATGCGGGGCTCACCTAGATGGCTTCTAGTGGGGTTTCCGCTCCTGGAATAATCATACTCGCCCCCAATGCCTTTGAAAGTACTAGACTGGTAAATGGGGACTGAGCTCGAGCCGAATTGGTCCTTCTGGGCCGGGTTTTCGACCGTAGCGCACAATGTGCTGAAGCGGTACGGCTTGCGCGGGCGGTTCGGTGACTCGGGCTCGGGTGTCGGGAGATTGTGGCCCATGATTGTCGTCACCTTTGGTTTGCTGGGATCTATAGAAGGCGTCATGAGGCCAGGAGAGAAGGAGAAAGGGTGCAAAAGAAAGACGTGGGGAGTGCGGGACTATGTACGAGTGGGGAAGTGATCGTGAGAGACGATGGCGAAATGGTCGCTTAGACGGCTTCAGTGCGTCGCGTCACGGCGTCCCGCGCCTGCGCCCTCTTATACTCCATCGTTCGAGCCGATGAACTCGGGGGCTGAAGCTGAAGCCTCATATCATGGCGCCTAGACGACAATGTGAGTGCATAATTCTCCTTGTGCGAACGGAACATTGACCATGCTGTGGCGTAGCATCCCGCCAGACGCAGGCGGCCGCGCATACACTCGACGTTGAGGTCGTTGCGAAACGGACAAAGAGACATCTCGACGAGCTTGAGGTCAGTCTTTTACGTATAATAATATACGACTGTCGTTTCGTGCTCAAGTATGGCGTGATAGCGGTCCAACTATTCCGAACCGTCTGCGTCTTACGTCGGTCAAGATGAGGAAGAGGACGCAGCAGGGAAGACGGCCAAAGGACGTGCAAGACAGACGATCTCAGACAAGCGGGGCGCTGGAAAGAAGAAAAAAGTCGACGATGAACATCCGGACAGCGGTTCTGTACAGGAAGAACCTCGCGACGGTCATCGAGGAGTCGGCAAGTCTCCTTCAGCCTGCTCCGCTCTGCGCTCACTCACTTGTCTCCAGGGCATCGCCCGTCTACCATCAACCGTTCCGACGTACCTGACTGCTGTGACTGGCCCTCCTCAGGTGCCACCACGGCTGCTGTGCACGATCTGCGGCTATTGGGGTCGATACAAGTGCAAGAAATGCTCGATGGCATACTGCGATATGAACTGTCAAGGCGTCCACGACGAGACCAGATGCGAACGACGGGTCTTGTGAATATTTCGACTCTGTCTCAATATCCCGCCTCCGACTTTGTCGCCTCCGTTGTCGGACAGGGACCCTAACCCTGGTCCCAGGTTTGGGGCGCAGATTTCGAATCGGACCGACGACTTCGGTTTCAGCAACATCTTGCCCGAGATTTCCCATGGCACGAGTCTCTTCACGAATCTCTTACCAGATCTATATTTCATTGGCGGAACTTGCTTTGCCTTGCCGAGACAACGTCGAGATTGCAATTTTGATTGAAGGCCGTCGTAGTCACTCGACGGATCTTCCGTCGACATCGCCCAACGTGTCAGTCTCACCCGAGGGCGGGCCCGAGAGCTTGTCTTTCATTGCACGGGATGTCAGTACTGTCATGCTATTAGATAGATTCCAGCTGTATGAGCATTGTTGACTTGTCATTATCGAGATGTGTGAAAATCTAAATGGGGTGTGAATCGGCGACTCTGCTCAGAAGTCAGACAGCATGTCCTTGACGTCGTTCCAGTAGGCCGGATCGACGCGCTCGGAAATTTCCTCCTTTGTTAGCCACGCGAAATCAGCGGCAGACTGCCCGTCGAGGGTTACCTGCCCCGACAGAATATGCGCCTTGAAGAAGAACACAGAGGTCTGTAGGTGCCAATAAGTATGCGGAGAACAGTAAATGGCATTCGGTCCGCGCACTTTTGAGGGACCTGAAGGCTCTGCGGGAGGTGTCGCAGACTGGATCTCGGCCAAGCCTATCGGGTGCCTCCCAACAATCCATGTGTCCATGGCCTCTCCGCATTGCGAGGCCAACTCTCGCTCAGCAGCCTATCACGGACGTCAAAACCAGCAAACGAAAGGAGTGTGTCGACCACACCTGATGCAACAGCTCGCCCGCCTGGACGCCCCCCCGCGGGAACGTCCACACCTCTTTCCCGCCCTCCGTCTTCTTCAGCAGGAGATACACATTCCGCTGCCCGTTCCGATCCAGACTCTTCACATCCCCACTGAGATCGCTCGCATGCACGCGCGACACGGTATTCTCCTCCTCTTCCTGCCCGAATTGCTTCTCCGTCGCGCCGACGTCCTTTTCCTTCGCAGACTCCGCATCCGCGCCGAAGCCGGGCCCGAACGCCTTGCGGTCGCGCCGTCGCTCCTCCGCGTTGAAGCGTGCCTCGAGCAGCGAGCCCGGCTTGAAGTAGAGCTCGTGCGGGAACGGGTTGTGCAGCGCGCGCTGGATGCGCGCCTGGTAGGCGAAATACGCGCGCTCGAAGGGCGTCGGCGTGCGCGTGATGATCGGCGAGCGATTGAGGATGACGGAGGTTTGGAGGACGGGCTGGGGGGCCTTGTCGGCCGCCTTTTTACGAGGAAGGGAAGGTGTGGGTGGAGCAGAGGCGGAGGTGCTGGCTGCTTCCTGCGTTGCAATCCCGCGGAAAAATGAAAGCGGACGCGCTGTGGTTCGCAAATCAGGTCAGCCGCATTCCATGTCGTGAGCAAGGTCACTCACCCTTGATATTCCGTCTACATGACGATGAGATGATGTTCGACATTGTTTGCGCCAGAACCTTGCCAAAGATGCAGCCAAAGTGAAGGACGCGAGACTTTCGTCGAGCACGCTCGCTGGCTGTGCTTACCTAAGCAAAGCAGGACGGCGCGTCGCGGACCGGTTCTGCTCAATTGCTGCAATGGCTCTGGGTAGTGTAGGTACTTTCTTCAAACTGATGGTCATCCCAACGTCTGAGAATAATTTAATTTCGAGATGACTGACAGACCATGCACATCGGCCGTGTTCAAGGCTTGGAGAAGCACCAGGTGTCGGCCGTAACTGTAGCCCTGCCGGATTATGCCGAGAACAGCAGGGGGCATGACTCGAATTTTTGAGCAGCTTATGAGCTCCACTCAAATCGCTTGCTTTGACAACCAACCCTCCTCTCCCTACTCCTTCCCGAACAACATAAAAAAAAAGATGTGCCCACACGCAGACGCACTCCCGAATGGAACCAGTGATATGGTCGGCATCGAAAACAAGACGAACGGCATCAACGGTGTCAATGGCGTCAATGGTCACTCCAAGCCTGAGCCTCGCCGTAACCCGTACGCACCGCGCGCATCTGACTTCCTGAACAATGTCTCGAACTTCAAGATCATCGAGTCAACCCTCCGCGGTGCGTTTTATTTCCGCACAATTTACCACCAGGTGCTCTGTGCTCATGCACGCGGATGCGCGCAGAGGGGGAACAGTTCGCGAATGCGTTCTTCGACACCAAGACCAAGATCGCCATCGCCAAGGCACTTGACTCCTTCGGTATCGAGTACCTCGAGCTCACCTCGCCGGCTGCATCAGAACAGTCGCGCAAGGATTGTGAGGCCATCTGCAAGCTCGGGCTCAAGGCCAAGATCCTCACGCACATCCGGTGCCATATGGACGATGCCCGCATTGCCGTCGAGACTGGTAAGTAGTATCATCACGCGGCGGGCTGAACATACAGCGCCTTGCATGCTGCCCCACTCTTCCGCGTGGTCGTAATCATCGTGCTCACCCACTCGCCCCTGCAGGTGTCGACGGCGTGGACGTCGTCATTGGCACGTCGTCCTTCCTCCGCGAATTCTCGCACGGAAAGGACATGACCTACATCACCAAGACCGCGATTGAGGTCATCAACTTCGTCAAGTCCAAGGGCATTGAAGTCCGCTTCTCGACCGAGGATTCCTTCCGTTCCGATCTCGTCGATCTGCTGTCCATCTACCAGACTGTGGACAAGATCGGCGTCAACCGCGTCGGTATTGCGGACACTGTCGGGTGCGCGAACCGAGGCAGGTCTACGAGCTCATCCGTACGCTGCGCGGTGTTGTTAAGTGCGACATTGAGGTGCACTTACACAATGACACTGGCATGGGTACGCATTTAAAACTACGTACACCGACGAAAGCTAATATTTGATGCTGCTCAGCCATTGCCAACGCTTACACCGCCCTGGAGGCGGGTGCAACTCACATCGACACTTGTAAGCAGCATTACCTTGACGGACCACTCCGGAGCCTCATCGTATTGTTACTTAGCCGTTCTCGGTATCGGCGAGCGTGTCGGCATCACTCCTCTCGGTGGTCTCGTCGCGTGCCTATACGCCGCCAACCCCGAATACGTCAAGGCCAAGTACAACCTTCCCGCGCTCCGTGAGATCGAGAACTTGGTCGCTGAGGCCGTTGAGGTCAACGTCCCCTTCATGAACCCGATCACGTACGTTTCCACCTTCTACAGTCGAGTCATAACGCTCATGGCTCGGTTTGTCTCAGCGGATACTGCGCGTTTACGCACAAGGCTGGTATCCACGCCAAGGCGATCCTCAACAACCCGAGCACGTATGAGATCCTCAAGCCCGAGGACTTCGGTTTAACTCGCTACGTGTCCATCGGGTACGCCGCCTATCTTCATCCATCAGGTCCATGGCTGACATATTTCTATAAATTGCAGTCACAGACTCACCGGCTGGAACGCCGTCAAGTCCCGCGTCGAGCAGCTCGGCCTCAAGCTCTCCGACGACCAGATCAAGGACGCGACCGCCAAGATCAAGGAGCTCGCAGACGTGCGCACGCAGTCGATGGACGACGTCGACTCGCTCCTGCGCGTGTACCACTCCGGCATCCAGTCCGGCGAGCTCGCCGTCGGCCAAAAGGAGGCGCTCGACCGCCTACTCAAGCTGCACCGCGAGCAGCAGACTTCCGAGATCGTCGTCCCCGCATGAGCCACTCCGCATCCCCCCACGCCCCTCTAGAATGCATTTCTACACCGTAGAGACAGTGCTAGAGATACTTACTTACACGTCCGTTGACGTGCGTCGGCGTTCACGTTCCTTCATCATGTACCATCCTTGCATCCTTCGTGTACAGTGTACAACACCTCCAAAAAAAAAGTCGGCATGTGCTGACGCGGACCGCCGGAGAAGAGTCATGTGGTGTCTGTATTCTTACAATATCTACGCGATGCATAGCAATCGCAAGCAATATATTGCTGCTCAGCTTGTTTATTCTGCTGTCTGCTTGCTTATTCTGCTGTCTGCTTGCAAGAGCGAAACCGACCGAACATGTTTCAGTGTTAACCCAAGAACTCGAGTCTGAGCTCCTCGTAGATCAGATATCTGACATCGCATAACATATGATAGACAGAGTTCGTGAATTATGACTACACCAAACGAGAAGCACTTCGTTTACCGAGAGGGGGAATACTTAAATATGACAACTAAAACGCTACAGTGACAACAGATACGAACGGCGAGCAGGAGAGACCAGGCGAGACAGTGTGGACTAGGATGCCAGTTAGGTTCAGATGTTGGAAAAGAAAGGCGATAGTCATGCGCATAGATAAGTTAGGGAGGCATCCGGCCGTCTATGCCCCATAAATAAACGGAGGTCATGAGATGCCGAGGCGATGGAACATTTCGGTGAGGGTCTTGAATGCGACGGGTTTGACGAGGCTGGGGAGGCAGCGTTGAGTACGACGATGTGAAAGTGTCCTCAGCCGATACTCACTAGCCATCGACTCCCGCTTCAAATGCTCTCCTCTTGTCATCGAGGGATGACATACCAGTCAACGCCAGTATGCGAGCAGGTCGCTCTTTCTCGGTGCGCGTCGCCTCGATATTTCGTATCCGCGAGGCAGCTCCCACACCTGTACCCAGGCTCAGTAAAAAGGTGACGGTGCAACAGATCGGTTGCTTACCGTCGAGAACTGGCATTGAAAGGTCGAGCAGAACGACACTGAAAGAAGTCATGAATACAACAGCATGACATCAGACGGGTTTGCTTACTCAAAATGACCGTCAGACTCAAAGACATGCACGCCCTCCAGGCCATCCTCCGCATCGCGGTATTCATAGCCCTGCAAGATACGTCAGTTTCATCTCGTACAAGCAGCTCTGGGAGCACAGCGTACTTTGCTTTGCAGCCACCGGACGCTTAAGGGAAACTTCAGCCTCGTGCGCATTGGGGACAACAGCAGGATGTACGTACAGGAGATTTCGAAGCACGCTATTGTCCTCTACTACAAGGACCCGTATGCGATCCTTGGATTCAACGGAGTTGATCGACGTCTTCAGCAGCGTTCCCCCACTCCCTACCGCTATCGTTGGACTCGACATGTTGTACGTGTGGCTGAGAGATCGTGTCCGAAGCATGGACGCCGTGCTCGGGGTTAATTCCTCCTCATCGCCTTCCGAAGTAGTAGTCATAGTGGTCCAAGACGCCACAGGATGCACCGTGATAGACCGCGGACCCATCAACGGCCGACGAGAGGGCGGGCCCTGCCCCGACGACTCTTCCGAGTTCCGGCGCGCGACAGCAGGAGCAGCAGGAGCCTGAGAATTGAGGTACTTCACCGACTGGGGGAAAGTGACATTCTGGTGGGAAGGACTGCCAGCCATGCTTGGGGCCCCACCAATGGCCGGCGAGTGCCTACCGATCTGGAGCGCGTGCAGACACAACTTCAACAGGACCCGCAGCCGTGACGCCCCCCCAGGCTTGTACAGCACGCGACAGAACCCACCGATCCGCTCATAATCGCTGACAGTCGTCACGAGCCGCTCGCTGCCGCGGGCAGTCGTAAGGACTATATACGGCCTGCTGGAGTCCCTCTGGTCGATGGCTTGCTGCAATGACCCCAAGTCCTCGTTGATGATGACAACATGTCCGGTGGTTCCCTCGGGAGCGATCTGGAAACCCCACCATGCCGTAAGGTAGTGAGCGATCACCTTGCGCAGAAGGAGTACTCCACGATGCGAGCTGTCGAAGCCGACGAGTGAGACAGTCCGAGACTCATTGAGCAGAAGAGGGTCCATGACCGACGGCTGTGGGCCATCATCCTCAAGCAGGTCTGCAGTGAAGGTGACTTTGATTTCAGTGCCGACGTTCTCTGCACTCCAGACATCGACCTTGCCGTCGACGCCTTTCGACTGCACGATGCTGTTGACAATGGCGAGCCCAAGCCCCGTGCCAGTCTGCATAGGATTTTCTTGCGAGAACGGGTGAAATAGTTGGTTCTGTAAAACGTTGAGCGCAAACTCTCATCCATGATGTCATCTCTCCACGGTACCTTCAAGAAATCCTGGCTGATGCCCTGTGAGTCTTGTCAGCACGCTTAGAGCCACGAGAGAGCGACGCTTATTACCTTTCCTGTGTCAATTACCGACAGCTCTATTTTGGTCTTGTTGGCGGGTGTATCTGAAGTCCGTGGCAACTGGCGCAAGACAACGTGGACGTATCCATCCTGACACAATGTCTCAGTCCAATGAGCACAAATAGTACGGATACCGATGCTAACCGTAGTGAACTTGAGACCATTTCCGAATATATTCATGAGAACCCTCCTGATGCCCCCCCGTTCGCACTTGACGGTCCAACCCTTGCCCTGATATAAGGGGTCAACTTCCCATTGTAGTGATAGTGAGGGTTGGTTCACCTTCTCATGGTCGCCGATCTCTATGACGATCTCTACGTGCTTCGAAGCCTTGGTCATATCCTGCTGAGGCGGCGAATACAAACTTCCTATCTCTGAGTCATTAAGCATAGACGTCCGGGCGCGAAAGCCTATCCAACAACCCTCCACGGCCTCTTCCACGAGCTGCATCAAGTCCACCCTATAGGCCGATAGCTAATTAGATGTCTTCTCTATATCTCGGGAGGTTGCGACTCACTTGGTGGAACTGATGACGTTCTCAACGCCACCAGCTTTCGAGTTTCCACTGAGCTTAGTGAAGTCTAGGACATGGTTGACGGTCTCCACCAGGGATGTTCCACACGCTTGTACCGTCTGCAGGAACGAAACTTGGCTGTGGTTCAAAGAAGTGTCGGATAGTAGCTCGGCTGCTGCAAGAATTCCATGCAATGGTGTCCGTAGTTCATGAGAGATGCTGAAGAAGAGAGTTAATGAGCATAAATCGAGACAGCCCAGCGTTTGCCTTACTTTGAGATGAAGAGACTCTTCGCCTTATCCGCAAGGGTCATCCTGCGTTTCAGAACCGCGGACAGAATGATGACACCTGACTCGCCTGCATCAGAAGCTAGGCTAGGTAAAAACGAGTACCCTTACCTATGGCGCGGAGGTAGGACAATTCGTGGCCCTCGAGCTATAAACCCATCTTGAGCAAGGGGAACAACTTACACACAAAAAAAACTTACGAAACGTTGCCCATGTTCGGACGAATTATATGCACAGATCATAGCGAATGGTTGCTTGTCGATGTTAAATATCGGAACGCCTGCATAGAACAATGAATATCGGCCCCATTCCAACTGGAGATACTGATTTTCTCACTCAATGCATACTGGATGCCATTCGGGATGAATGGCTTCAAGGGACCAGGGACAAGCCCCTCGGAGATACGTCCCTCCGGGTACTTCATGAACGCATCATAGAGCTTCGTTGACTCATCAGCTGACAACACACGCGACACGGTGCCAACGGAAGCGTCTGCGCTGTGTACGATCACGGAGACGTTGCCTTCCGCACTGATCGTCTCGATAACCTCGCCGTGCGACACATCCATGACGATGGCGCCCTCGACATCGAGCGTCCTCTTAACGAGCCTCGCGGCGCGCTCATAGACTTTGTCCATGGTGAACTTGGACCCGAGGCTGTCCTGCGAATTGCTGGTGTCCGAGTCGATCTCAAGGCATTCGCGGGTGAATTGCTCCATCTGCCAGCAGGCTTAGAAGCTGGGAAAGGGGGGAACAAACGTAAACTCACAGAGGTCTGTATTCGATCACGAATCCGAAGCTGGATCTGCTGGGGGTTAGTACCACTCCGAGTACCTCGGATTACGTTCACCGACCTTGTCCCTCCACAGCTCCATCTCCCGCATAGCGATGGCCTAGTCTCCGATCAGATGGATGTCCGTGCTCCCGCCGGATCGACGCACCGCAAACTCCTTCAGGGTATGCCGTTGCCGCGGATTAAACTCCGTACGCGGCACATCGTCCATAATGGCTAGTGTGCCAACGTTGTACCCATCCTGCGTTCGCAAAGGCGCTGCCGCGTAAAAGCGGACACGCAGCGGACCCGTGACGAGCGGCTGTGTGACGAGTGAAAATTTGTTTCCCCCGCGACAAACGACGATCCTTACATTCCGGGCAAATCGCCAATCCTCCAACGTATCAAGGATGACTGTCGGCTCGTCCCCTCTGCGGAAAATGTAGTCAAGTTATGCAGTTAGCAGACAAGCAAGGGCCTCACCGCTGTAGTATGGTGTGTGCACACAGCGAGGCCGTCCTCGGATAGGTTTGTACCCCGATACCGGCTGCAATAATCAGGGGAACGCACAGCACGCCCATGAAGGTAGAACGTACATTCACACTTGAACCACCTGCACACAGCCGCAGACCGGAATTAACATTCTAGATAAGTCAACGTCTGTCGCCAGGACTTACTGCTCTGTTCCGTCGACCAGGCCGATGCCCACCGCCTTCGTATTGAAGACGAGCTTCGTAAGGTGCTCGATCCGGTCGAAGTTCGCGTCCGGCCCGGTGTTCCAGATGTTGAACTGGTAGAGCGCACGCCGGCGCTCGAGCTCGTCGGGCGGGTATGGGGGCGCGAGGTAGCCCAGCTCCATGAACATGGACTCTTCTTTGATAGCGCGGCTGGCCTTGAGCGACGCAGCCGCGTCGGAACCCGACCGATGGCTGTGGAAGTGCGTTTCGTGTGCATGTGTATTTGGGAGTGGCGATGACGTCTGACGCGTGAGGCAGACCCGGCGCGGTATCGCGGGCACCGTATGCACGTCCGTCTCCATGGGGGGCGCGGTATTCTGCCGCTGCAGCGCGGGCATGTCCCTTGCCATAACCGCCGCGTCTGTACTGCTCCGTGAAGAAGACCCCGACGTCACAGAAGCCGGATCGACTGCCGATCCGAAGTAATCGTCCTCCTGCTCAGTCCTGTGGGACACCGGCGCGGTGGCAGCAGGCCTGGCAGGGGCTGCAGTTGCGTGCTGGAGATACGAGGGGAAATCTGACGGATCGGATGACGGGTCCGGAGAGTTGAACACAGATGGAGTGGACGCTGGACTGCCCTGGATTGGATGCAGACCGTCACCTGGGTAGTCAACATCCTGCGCGCCCTCCCAGAAACTGTCCAGGCGCGTCCGTCGGCCCGGAGACAGGGGACCACAGCCTGTAAAGTGCTCTTGCGGGTAAGAGCCAGGGATCGCAGCGGTCACACCGCGCATGGGATCCATAAGCTCATGTTCCGGCGACGGGAGGGCGAGGGGGGCGATGCTGACGCGTGCGGCTGCCCAGCGCATCGCGGCTGCTGCTGCAGCCACATCTGTATGTGGTGGTGCAGGGAGGGAGTCTAGCGAAAGCGGAGGCGCCGCAGACGATGAGCGAATGTCGGCAAAGGAGCTACGGAGGCGGCTGGGATTCGAGGAGGCGGAGGGTGCAGCAGGCGGACGCGCGATAGTGACGGCACGCGGGACTGTGAGCGATGGTGACGGCAGGGGACTGCGGATCTGGACGTGGGACGCGTCTCGTTGTTGCGATGGTGTCTTAGGCAACAACTTGGTCGCCCTCGCGATCCCAGGGATGGACGGTACATCTTTCGGAGCCAGATGGGGCAACGAAGGAGGTATAACGAAATCAGCTGCAGGTGCTGTCTCGAGATGCAGGTTCTGGGCGAGGTCGCCGGGTGCGGGTAATGCCAAAAGCGAGGATGCGCGATACGGAGCGTCGGACTGGAAGCAGGATCGGGGTGGATGGGGTGTCCTATGGGGATCCCAGCGACCCATAGAGTACGCGAGGATGAAGCTCCCCCAGTCATAATCGGCGGCGGAGGGCTCCGGCCTTGTATGGGGACGAGACAAGTCGAGGGAGCGATCGCTGGTAGTGGATGGATCGAGAGCTATCGGCAACGACCCTGCGTTTACGAGCGCATATGAGCGCAGGGGCGCTATCACAGCCAAAGTGCAGCTCACCAAGATCGGATCTCTTTCCCATTTCCTCACGCAGATTCGTCGCGGAACGATGCGTCCCCCTCTCGAGTGCAGGCATAAAAGCCGGGTCAGACGTGCGCGCGCGACCTGTCTCTGAGTCTTTAGTGAGGAACCTCGAGTTGGGGGCGGAATCGGATCGGGGGGAGTTGAGTGGAGTGTTGCCCTCGCTGGCCGAAACGGGCGGGGGCATAGAAGGGAGATGGAATGGCTTCTCATCGGCAGCAGAAGCCGTGGATGGCCTAGGCGAACGACGTGTGCCGCGTTTGGCGGGCGTCAGAAGGACATGCGGCACGAACGATACCGAATTCTGCTGTGCGCTCAAGGAAAGCGGCAGGGTCTCGCTGACCAGGAAGCTCGCAGGCGGGCTGAGGGGATCGGTCGGCAAGCGCACCGGTGGCTGCTCGTCTTCCATATACTTTAACGCGTCGCCAAAAATTGCAGGGCCGAGGGCCGAGCACGAGGGAGTCGGAAGTGGAATGCGGTCAAGGAGGAGAGGAAGAAGGAGGATTAGGAGGACGTCGGGCGGGCTCCTAGGCGATCAAGCTGTGCTATGGATGCACATAGGGGCGAATTGACGAGTCCAGCAGGAGATGGAGTAGAGGGACGAGAGCGATGGGACGTGATCTGCTTCATCCAAGTCGAGCGGGAGAGCGACGCTCCACTTGCCTGAAGCTGACGTCAATTCTTTTTACTCCGCGGCTCTCAATTTACGGCATCCCCCCTCATCATATTTCGTCTGCTGCAACACTACTATAGTCCCTTTTCTACACAACACGAACTACAAGTCTCCGATCGTCAGCACGCTCCACATATATACCGGTAGGGTGAGGTTATCGTTCTGCACAGACAGTCCTTCCAGCACCGACGACATCCCGATGATCACCGCATAGCGCACCATCTGCCAAGACGCGTTCAGACTCATCTCTCATGCGCACTGAATACATCGCAACTCACTGAAAAGTCCTCCGTAAGTCCACAGAGGCGCAGCATCCATGCGACTGCAACAACCGAAATCGTGAACGCCGCACTCCCCTCCACTGTTTTGGACGTGGTGGGAGACCACTTGTGTCTCCCGAACCGCTTGCCCACGACGGATGCCTGTGATCGCATAAATCAGCCAATGTTCACCACAGCATGGACCATCAAACACTGACCACCGCATCTCCCACACCTACCGCCAGCACGCCCGAGTACTGCAACAACCGCGACGGCCTGCGACGAAGATCAGCTTATGACGTCACGCGAGTCGAAGAGCCAACGCACCCCTCGAACCATAGTGCGCCTGCGCACCCCGTCAGCAGGTAGAAGTGGCTCAGAATTGCCGTCCCGCTGTCCTTGTGGTCGAGGAACTCGTTCATGAACAGGTGTACGCTCGCGCCGAACGGGTACAGCGCAAAATAGCGCACGTACTCCGCGAACGTGAACAACGCGAACGCCGCGCTGAACGACAGGTGCGTGAACGCGGGGTCCACCGCAATCCCCGGGAGGAACATCAGGACCGCCTCCGCGTGGAAGAACTTGCGCCGCGCATTCAGCCCCAGCGTCGGCACCCGCTTGTCCGCCGCGTCGAGCCACTCGCTCGCGCCCAGTGCCGCACCGAAGTTCGCACCGTTCGGAAAATTCGGGAGGTGTGGCATCGTCACGGCGGGGAAGGTGAGCCCCATCGCAGAGGTCGGCGGCGGGAAGGGCGTCGCAGGCGGGCTGCTTGGCTCGCTGGGTGCCGCCGCTCCAATCTCAGTGTGCTGCGGTACGAAGCTCTCGCTTAATCCGGTGGGACCGCGTATGCGGAACCGCCGTGAGCGCGCTAGCTGCCGGTTCCACCCCCAAATGCTGATAGTCGCTAAAGTCCCCCAATACGCCAGTAGCGCGACCCTAGTCCATTTATTCCTGCCTTCGAAGAGCCAATATATCACCCAAAGGTAGGGATCCCGGCTCTGGAGACACCAGCGCGTCCACATGCCGATCAGGCCGCCAACGATGAGCAATGCGCCCAAATAAAATGCAGCGGCGAGCGCCCGGCGGTGAGTTTCTTTTTCGTGGGGAAACCGCAGACGGCGGACGGGTCTTTGCGCAATGTGCCGGGACAGCGCAAGGACGGGGGACAGTAAGAACCCTGTCATGAACGACCCGGGGATCAAGGCAATCTGGAAGACAAGGAGAGGTGTAGGAAGACGGTAAGTCTTGATGTACGGCGTAGACATAGGCCATATCTACAGTGAAAAAGTAGCCTGTGAGCAGGCAGCGAACGGACAAACAAGATCACTAGACTGACCCTGGCTTTGGTGATATTGACCAACTCCATATACAGCGCCGTTGCACCGAAGACCGTGAGACCAAGCTCGCCCAGCGTAAAACCCCGATGGGCCAACCTGATGGCACTATAGAGAGTGAACTGATAAAAAGTTGAAGCGACAGCAATATCGAAGTACGTCATGTCTACAATCAAACCGTCAGCAAGGTTAATGAATAATTTAGTGTGAGTCTTACTTTGCCAGATGCCAATGCCCAGTCCTTGGAATAAATATCGAAGCGCAAGCAGGCCGGCAGTGACAGTGAAGGTGAAGGCAACGTAATACCATGCTTTGCGTGCCTCGCTCCGCGGCACGGATCCACGCTCACCCTCGACAACAGCGCGCCGTCTGCGGTAACTGGCCTCGAACCACCATGACGCGCATACATGGATCAATGTCAATGTCCCGCACAGGGTAGCGAGGTGCACTGCGTTGCGGCGGGAAGCCACGAGGGCTTCAAGTGCGGTGAGGGGATTGCCAGAATTTGGGAGCGTGAGAGGGGGTTCGATGTACCAGAAAGGGGGGAGAGGTATGCTGTCGGTGGTGGTATTTGCAGTCTTAAGCGACGAATAAAGGAGGGAAGATGCAATGAGAGGGCCTAGGATGACGCCAGACAGCAAGCCATCATCGGTTGAAGTTCTGGATGGACGCTTGTCAGCGGAGGGCCAGGCCAGTGAAGGATCGGGCATACCTGTAGTTTTTGGGTACCGTCATCCATACATAACCGAAATTATCCTTGCGAGGAATGCTTGGTGGAGGTAAAGCTGACCGTTTCTGTTCTCGGAGGCTTGGGGATGCGGGGCGGAGAGGTATTGCTGGGGGGGATTTCGGAGTGGGGACTGCAGTAATAATTGAGGATGTGATATGTATCCGTATTATATAAATAAGTGAGGCAAGAGCGAGGAGACCGATTTCTGTGACACAGGGGAAGATGATCAGTTTGGAAAAACGCAAATGCAGGTGACACAGACCTATGGATAGCCATGCAGTAGAGGCATTACTTGGATCGATAGCAGCGAGTTTACCCGAGACGAAACAAAGAGCGAAAAGCAACAAGAGGCATTCGCCGGCATACTTGGCATCCATGGCGAACTTGAAACTGGTGTGCGTCATGGGCACCCGAAACGAGAAGCTCATCTCCCCAGGAAGGACATGACGTGAATCAGACGCGGCTGCCTGCCTAGAACGGAAGTACGCAGAAGGCGATGGTGTTCGAGCAGGATATCCAGATCCGTTGGTAGGAGGGGCTGGGGAACGCGACCGGGTGAAAGAGCGGCGTGCAGGTTTCGTGCCTCTTCGCACCAAGTCGTCCGCATCAAGTATAGGACGGCGAGGACTCGCAGAACGAAGAATCAAGGTCGACGATCTCTTCATACCATTGGTGCTGCCCGAAGCTTCATGGTACGAACTGCGCCTTCCGCTAACCACAGTCCTCGCACCATCGCTGTCGTCAGAATCATCCTCTGAACTCGGCCCGGACGCAGAACTACCAGACATGAAGTCAGCAAGCACGGCAGAACAAGCTATCTGCGGCGGTCGTGTCGGGGTTCACATCCCAACCACCAATGTGATGCATTTGGGAAGGATGCAATGCCGGTCCGCGGGACATGCGCAGGCGCGACCTCGCGCGACAGGACTAGATCGGAAAGAACAGCTCACCTGGATGACCCTGCCTGATAGCTCGTGCTCCAGTCCACCGAGGACGAGGGCTGCATGGCACCACTCACCCCAAAGGACCCTACGCGGGGTCGCCGTCCGACCCGGACATTGACAGTGCCTCTGAGGGAGTCGAGACGCGCGGAGGGAGGCGGCCGTGACGGAGGCGGCGACGGAGACGACTTTGAGCGCGGCGTTGTGGAGCGGGAGCCAAATAGGCCGGGGATAAGTGAACGGCGACTTGGACTTAGCTTGGTGGTGACCGCGAAATCGGGATGCACACTCGGCAAGACAACGCTCAGCGCTGGCACCGTCGCGCGCGACATTGGCCACCCACGTGACTTCCATCCCTCCTCTCGGTGACGCGTTTTCGCGCACATCCTTCCTGAGCCTGATCATCAGTAGCGGTGTCCGCCAGCAGCTCCCTCTATCCGTTTCATGGCTAAGAAATACTGCCTCCGTCTCCTAGTGCCTTGCCGAATATTCTAAGTGATGAGCTGTGTCTGAATTTCTGCCGGTGCTCGCTGATGATCATGATGCTTCCAGGCATATCTGATGTCAGGCAACCGCTTGAGCACTCCGTATACAGGTCGTGCGAGGCATCAAAATGAAGGTAACACATAATATTCACTAATTGACGGCGCGGCAGCTACGGCATCGACAGTGGAATTAATGAAGCGGACCGAACTAACGCATCAGATGTGACATTCGCCTTCCAAGTGAGGGGCACGAAAAATGTCATGGCCGTTTTTCCCCCGACAACGGAGCCGGTAGGAAGAATCAATAATAGACGAGCTTTTGTTTCGCACCCGGTTGACCGCTCTTAGATCGACATCAGCGTATTGAAGTCCGAATATGGAGCGGGATTTTCTTACCAAGCCACCGTGGTCTCCTCAAGCTCATCAAGTCAAGTCGTTGGGCTATTCTGGTCCGTATTTAGTTAGCAGTTGACGTCGATATTGATCGCATCCATGCCGGAGTCTATGGAAGCAGTTAATGCAGTTAATTCAGTACAAAAGAAGAGGCAATCCCGATGCGCATGCCAATGGAAGCAGGTGGAGGTGACCAAGGATAGCGGGAATAAAATTCAAACATGCTCTCGAAAGTTCTCAATGCACGCACGCAGCAACAACCTTCGGCGCGACGGCAGTACGCTAGTGGGGAGACATATGTGAAAGTTCCGCCTCGCCAAACACCCGAGAAAAGCGGTAAGGGGACACCTGAGCCTCGAGGATTTCTGGCGTGTAATTACGCCAGACCTGAGCCACGAGCGCATGACTGTGCATTCGCATGGAACACCTCCACCTTCTCTATGTGTCAGAATACACGCCAGCTGGACAGAGCATAACCAAGTGAACTCCGGTAAACTTGCATACCGTATCCGATTTTTTTCCGGTTGTTTAAGCACAGCTCATTCATTGATGATAACCATCCTCACGACCCATGATCACCATTCCGGATTATTCTTCTATTCAGGCAGAAGATGGGCGTCCCGCAGTCTCAGTCGATCATCAGGGCCCAGTGCACGACTTTGAAAGCCAGCATTATCGATGCTGAGCGCTGTAACGATCGGCGGCGGCGGATGAGTTAACAATGGGAAAATTTTGCATTTCCAGGGGGCGCGCACTCGCTGCCTGATGATCAGCTATTTTCAGTTCTGAAAGCTTCGGCACCAAGTAGAGTGAGATCGACCTATGCACGATGAGTGAGGTCAATGTACCTGTTCGAAGATCCGTCGCCCCGTCTATCGGCTAGGATACAATGCGATGCTTCTCTGTCTGTGATCTGCGACGCTGAACTGCTAATCTATAGCCTCGATGGCAACGCGATGGGCAGTGACCGTGCAATACACACCGAGGGTACAGAAGGCGCGGTCTACGGGAGCATACCAGACTTACAGCTTTGGCATCATCGACGTCATGGAGAGCAATCTCCGGCAGTTCTACCTGTCACGATTGAGCTTCTTCATCCTTAGAAGCTGAAGGGCATGTACCTCAGCACCGGAGTCTGTTGGCTGGTTAGTGTGGATACCGTCGATGTACACATGCATATGACGATGGACTGCCCAAAACTAACTTTTTATTTGTAATAACTTGACAGCGAATGATCGGACATCGATCGAGGCCAGCAGAAGCTTTCATTACGCCGCACAGAGAGCGGACATGTGTTGACCTGGGGAAGCTATGTCTGAATACACGCTAGCAGTATAGAGCACGTACCAAGCGACATGCCGGCAAACTCGCTGGACATAGCCATTTTTTTTTTCAATGCACGATGTCTTCGTTCGACACCTCGTTGACACGATGGCGCCCCCACACAGACCTTTTAAAGAAAATAATGGCTCTGTAGTTTCAGTTGATAAGTAATCAGAGCCAAGTGACAAGACAATGAAAGCCTTACCAAGTGTTCTAGCGATGACCGGCGTCGGAGTAGGACAGGCTAGAGGCTTCTTCATTTCACGGCACGCCCACCTCACAGCAACGGCGCCCAAATCACATGATGGTAGATTACGACCAATTATTTCTTCTGGCGAGAAAGACAAGACAAATGAGGGTAAGGTCGACATATGGATAAAAATTCGAACTCGCATACCTGCTCAGATCCGTGGGCCCGTCTGTTGGCTGGCATGCGCTACGGATGCCGTTAACATTCGTGAATCTGCGATGCTAGACTGCAGATTATAGTTTTGCAGTGCCACAAGGCAAGTGACCGTGCATTCTGGGTCGGGGGTGGCGGCAGGGCAGGGCACGGAATATGCAGTTTGCGGAATGCTGGCATGGAGAATCCAGGTATCTATCACGCCAGGGAGAACGATATCCGGTAGCCTTGCTCTTCGCGTTTTGCTGATTTATCCCAAAAAGCTGAGCATGTACTTGAGTGTTGATGCAATGCCATCAGTATAGTAGCTATAGCGCCACACCAGGTTGCCAGAAATACTGTCCTTGCGATGACCGGATGGTGGCTGGTCGGGCAACGAGGATAGCAGCAGGCATTGCGGATGGCTCACCTGGGGGATCTAGGCATTGGTTCGCCGCAGGCAGAACGACACCTGGTAGCCTTGCTCCTCACCATCATTCAAGTTCTGATTCGTCCGCGGATCAAGCTGGAATATGTGCTGGAGCTTGGCTGGAGCACCGAAACTAAATATCTCGCCGCCGCATTGCGTGACCTGGTGCATCGCTGCATAATGTTTTCAGTGAACATCATACAAAACATTAAGCATTACAACACACTAATATACGGACGAGTTGGGTCCGAGGCCAAGAACGAAACGGCGGCGGTGATTTGCAAATTCCTGCTCTCAGAAGCAAGAATTGGAGAACCCTTGAGCCAATCGTTGCATGCGCAACCCGACTGCATGAATTTCACACTTACGAGAGGCTGGATGGTACTTTTGCTGTCGATATCACGATATGTAGACATACGCTTTCCGGTCCCGGTTATGGCAAAGCGTCTGACCCGTTCGTCGAGGCACGGAGTCCAGTGTCACCACCCGGAAACTTCTGAGCTCCGGGATTCAGGCTTCGTTCCGGGTCTTTGAACCGCAGATGAAATGTATGTTTGTAATGAACATTTTATGCGGGGTGTCATGCTATCAGATCGTGCACTGATGTGCTTGAGGGTCGAAGAACAATAGAACTTAGCATCTGGAGAATTCTGATCAAGGCGGACTGATACTGGCATGCGGATATCCTGATTGCAGACAAAGGATACAGATTGCAGACAAAGGATACAGATTGCAGACAAAGGATGCAGATTGCAGAGCGCAGACAAAGCAGACGAGCAGAAGCACGGGGGTGTCGGCCGTCGGGATCAGCGACGTCGGTCCAGAGACAACCGGCCAGTCTGGCTTTCGGTGCCTGCGAATACGGCACACTCCGATGTTTCAAATTCAAATTCCGACTCCGCGAATATGCCATGCAGCCGGGTCTCGACGCGCGACGCGTCCAACACACCAACCCCCACGCGTCTTGTCTGGCCATGGAGACAGAACGACGTGTCGTATACCTCGAGGACATAGAGGCGCCGAAGACCAAGACCAAGGATGCGAAATCCACGCCGAATGACGCGTCGTCCAACGCATCGCCTGGCGCAAAGGGAAAGGGCGGCACACAGGCCAAGACAGGTGTCACGGCCGTGAAGCGGCAGCGGACGCTCGTGGACATGTTCTCGTCGGCACCTGCGGAGCCTAGTGCTAAGAAGCCCAAGCTGGGCAAGACAGGCTCCAGCAACTCGCTGACGAGCAGCTCCACGGTGTCGCGCACGGGCTCGGCGGCGAACTTTGGGCTCCAGGCGCTGAACTCTATTCCATTTTCGCTGTCGGCGTATCAGGAGTCCTTGACCGAGGATCAGCGCAGGCTGCTGAAACTCGAACTCGAGAGCATGGGAAAGAGCTGGTGGGCCCCCTTTACGTGTCTAGCTTCGTCTTCAGCTTCGTGTCTGATCCGCGACTGCGCGCGCAGGTTGAAGCTGCTGAAAGATGAGATCAAGAAGTCGTATTTCATATCTCTGAAAGAGTTTCTCTGGGGTGAGGGTGTGCAAGGTGCTGACGACAGTGCCAAGAACATCAAGGTCTATCCAGCCCGTAAGTTGACGAATAACCAACCAATTAATGTAGAATCCGAGCCTCATCCCGTATTGTTTCGTTCAGCAAAAAATATATATTCCTGGTCCAACTACACGCCTCTCGGGAAAGTGAAAGTCGTAATCGTAGGCCAGGACCCGTATCACGGAGCGGGGCAAGCACACGGTGACTAACTCCTGCAACCGAGCCCTCACCGCATCTGACGGTCCGCCCAGGCCTATGCTTTTCTGTTCCACCTGGCGTGGCAGTACCACCGTCGTTACAAAATGTGCTAAGCTGTCTACCCGCCTCCGTTACACAGCTCTTGTTGACTGTTGACATCGGTCCGACGACCAGATTTACAAAGAGATTCAAGCGGAGTATCCAGAATTCGTCCCGCCCAAGCATGGGTAAGCAAGGTTCCCTCCGGCCTGCGTTGTTTCCATTCCGGGAACCAGCTGCGAGGTCCGGGCGCGGGCGCCCTCAGTACCTCAGTGCTGACAACTCCTGCGCACAGGAACCTGATAGCATGGGCCGAGAACGGCGTCCTGATGCTGAATACGTGTCTGACCGTGCGGGCGGGCGACGCGGGCTCGCACTCGTCCAAGGGCTGGGAGCAGTTCACCGACAAAGTCGTGGACGTCGTCGATCGCTACGGGGGCGCCAATCTGCCCACGCTAGACTCCTCCGCGAAAACCGGGCACGGTCGCGGCGTCGTTTTTCTGGCATGGGGCGCCTGGGCGGCGAAGCGGGTTGCCAAGTTAGACAAGGTGCGCCTTCCGAACGTCTGATCGTCCGCGTGCGCTGACCACGGCCGCGATGCCCTGCTAGACCAAACACCTCATCCTGATGAGCGCCGTAAGTGGCAGGAGTTCCTACCAAAGAAGTGAGCTGATCAGAACGTACTTGCAGCATCCTTCCCCGTTCAGCGCGCACAAGGGGTTTCTTGGTAACGGCCACTTCAAAAAGGCGAACGACTGGTTGGAAGGGCGATATGGTCCAGATGGCCGGGTGGACTGGTGCCGGCTGGATCCTGTCATCTGACGGAAGGCGAATCACGCGACGGCGCATGCGCGACATGGGGCCCTTGATGGGAGCGTGCATACCTGGTCTACTTCGAGCTCGGGCGGGAAGATGGCGAGCCGGTGAGGGAATGACGAGGAGTCAGATTCCCACTCCCAGTATAGGGATGTACGTACTATACCTGCGATTACCACATGGATGAAACATTGGATACCTCGAGATTAATATCGGTACGTTAAGTCAAATGCCAACAGATGCCACCTAAGTGCCTGACTACCCCGGGAAGAACGCAATAGACGCCCGAAAGATGATAGATTACATTAGTCCAGTTCTCGCCGTCAGCGTAATAAGTAGAACTGTTAGAGTTATGGACGAAGAGGCAAGAGGTCAGTGAAGGGATGATCGAATGTTCAATGGAATAACGATACATTATGGCATTGAGAGGCGTGCTATAGACAGATAAATATTTTGACAGCAGCGATGGTGTCGGAGCGATAGGCACCGCCAGGTGATAATCAGGATTAGCGATCGAATCACTCGCCGCCATCGTCGTAGGGCGGACGTAAATGGATGCTGTGGGAATCCAAGTGCGGAGAGGACGGTCGTCGCAATTGAGGATGAGGTGGCGGTAGATGGTACGGGTTGAGCATGGGAGGGCGGTAGTTCTGTGGCGGCTGCTCGTGGACCGACCGTCTTGGGACGTAGTGCAAGCTCGGCTGCGTGGAGGAGGTATCGCGGTGTATCGGCTGGGGATGGATGGACGTGGTGGTGGGTGTAGGGTGATGGAGATGGGTACCGTCGTGCGACGTGAAGGGGTTTTGCGAGTACGCGAAGTGCGGTGTCTCCTCCCTAATGTCCCGGAGGGGATAACTGGTGGCGTAGCCGTCTCCCATAGGCCTATCGGCAGTGTGGGCGTAGTTCTGCGCGCTCTGGGAGACGGGTGGGATGTACATGGGCGTGGGTACTGAGCGCGATGTCGACGGCACTGGACTCGGGTAGGAATAATGGGGCTGAGGCTTGTGGGCAGCGACAGCGGAGAGGGAGTAGCCGGACGACGGGGGAGAGGCTTGTTGCTCGGGTTGCTCATCCGGGATGAGCATGGGCTGGTCCCACGAGGCACCCTCGAGACTGTGGACCGAGTGCGGGGATGGTCGCATGGCCGCGGTGATCGTGGAGGGAGACATGGAGTGGGTCCTCGTGGAGGACGGGGACTCGCCGGCTGAAGAGCCGTCTCGACTGGTCGAGGAGACGCCGGGAGGTGCATCGCCAGACGAATGGGTGCGGGAGGAGGAGCCGGCATTATAGGCCTTGGGTTTGTCCTTGCCGGTTGGGCCTTTGCCTAAGGCAGGACGGTTGGCGGGAGGGAGATTGAGGGCGGCACGGAGGGTGTTATTTTCCTCCTCAAGCTCTGCCACTCGCTGCTCGAGAGCCTGTGAGAGCGCAGAAGGTCAGAGGGGCGTGACAGGGTATTGGACGGGCTGAGGTAGTGGGGACGTACCTCGAGGTGGGCTGCACGACGGGCACGAAAGGCTCTCTGCACGTCCCTTGCGCGATTGGGTGGGAGGGAATCATTGCGCTTCCTTCCGCGTTTCGAGGACATGTCCGGAGTGGAAGACAAAGCAATGGAGGGAGGGAGAAGGGGAGCGGAAGAAAGACGCGGAATGGAGGAAGCGTCGGTGGGATGATATACATACGGGTCGCGTAAGGAGGGCCGCCGCCGGGACGGCGCTAGTATATTGATTCGCGTCTTTAGGCGCGTCGATCTCACTCGCTCGGGGCCAGACCACGGGGCAGGCCCTGATAAGATGCACAACTCGCCCTGACAACCACTCAAATCCCCATTTTAAAAAAAATTAGTTCTCGGCCTTTTCCGCATACCCAGTCCCATTAATTCTGTTAGTCTACATATGCCCCTACTACCGACTCAGCCAGCTGACGACATGCACTCAGGCACCCGCACATGCCACCTCAGCTCTTTCGCGCATCTTTCTTTGCCGCCGCCACGTCCCGATCCCGCTTCGCGAACAGCTTGTGTCGGGGCGCTGCCTCCCGCGCTAGCTTCTTGTTTGCCGACTTGTTCTGCTCCACGTACGACATATGTTGTGCACCGCTCAGCGCGGTGAGTGATCCCGTTGTGCGCTGTGCTGCAGGAACCCGTCTGCCGGGAGGACCCCCGAAATCTTTCGACGTCACCGTCCCCGCTAGATCCCCCTCCCCGGCTCTGATGTCCGTCCCAAGGTCCGCCTCGCTTTCGTTCGCCAGCAGCACCGACGATAGAAGCTCGATTTGCTCGTCCCGGGTCTTGTACACCAAGTCCGGCAGCTTCTCCAGCCCATCTAAGTGTGTGATCACCTTGAACGCGTAGCCCTGGTCGATGAGAAACTGCTGCCGCTTCGTACTGTAGAACATCTCCTGTGTGTCCTTCGACACCAGCGAGTAGAAGAACGCGTTGAAACCCTCGTCATTCCTCCGCTTTGCACGCAGGATTCGACCTGTTCCATCAAATTCAATTTAGTTAGTCCGTGATGAGATCTCGATCCATGTGATCCATACCCAATCTCTGCGCCTCTTGTCGGCGAGATCCAAAATGCGATGATATCTGGATCAAACAAGTCGCCTCCGGAAGATCTATTGACGTATCCCCAACCTGTGCAGTTCGCGTTCGTCGGCCGGGATCCGAAGACACAGGTGCGACTAAATGTACGTACCTTGGACAAAAATATAGTGTTCACGTCCGGACTGTGCTGGAAGAACTGCAGAATCCGCATGCGCTCGACCTGCCCCGTTCCGCCGTGGATGTATGGCTTCCGTAACTTCTTAGCGTACGCCTGGGAACCGGCAACCATCAATACCCGAGCTTGTTTCGAAAGAAGCCAGTTCGAACTTACTTCGAGCGCGAATACGTTGTCCGAGAATACAATGATCTTGTCTCCTCGATCTTCATGATACTTGATGAGGAACTGACAGGATTGGAACTTCTTCGGATTCATGCAGTACAACAACATGCGCTTCCGCGACTGCTCCCGCAGGTATTCTCGATAGAATTCGGGCGTCATCGGACACCAGACTTCGGCGCACTAGGCCGATTCCGATTCCGTCAGTATCGATCCAGTGTGCCAGCAAAAACAAGTCGGCGCTCGTACCTGAACGTTCGCGATATGACCCTTCGCGGCAAGGTCCATCCAATTGGCTTCGTACAGTTTCGGGCCTATCATGTAGTTCAGGTCCGCGATCTTGTCATCCTCACGTACCAACGTCGCTGGAAACAGCATGGTCATCCTCGCGGTTCGGATACAGTGTGTTACGGAAACATACCGGTGAGTCCCAGCTTGGAATGAGCCTTGATCGTAGTTACCACGCGACGAAACATAGCCGCTGGCACAACGTGCACCTCATCCAACAAGATGAAGCCCCACTCACGAGACGTGAGGAACTCCATCATTTTCTTTGACTCATATGAGCGATTGTGTGTGTTTGCCACCATGGAGTATGTGGAGACGACGATGCCGCTGTCGCCAGCGAACTGAAACGGCAGAACTCGTCAAAAACGGTCGCATGACTGGATCAGCGTCGACTAAACTGACCTTCTCCTTCTGGTCCGCAGTGAACACAGCAATCTGGCGGTCCGTCACGTTCGACCACTGCATGAACTGCTGTTTCCACTGCATCACCGACACCCTATGAGAAACGGCGGTTTGCACCCCCCATCAGACCACGAAGATCCTCCCAGTTTGTAAGCCACACTCACGAGGACGTGCAAAGGACAAGACAGGACTTCTTGATGGTGCATGCTGCCGTAATGCCAACGAGGGTCTTGCCTGCCCCGCACGGGAGGACGATGATGCCGGAACGTGCGCGGCTACGATTATGGAAGTCATCGCACCAGAGACGAGCTAAACGGGATCGTTGCACTCACCCATTACCAAACATCTTGCTCAAACTCGTTTCCTGATAGGAACGGATAACTGTCGCCGGTTTCAAATCAATATCGAGGTTCGCGTTCACGGTGTCATTTCTGAAGTCGTACTCCTCGAGCATGGGGTACTCGAGTTCATTACACCGTTTCTTCACGTCCTGTATAGTGACATTAGCCAGCAGACATTGCACCGTGACAGATCTGACTTACGTCGATCTTGGCGTCATCAATCTCGAAGGCATGGACGTTCTCGTCGTCCTCGTCAATTTCATCTATGCCGGCATATCAGACCGAGAGTACGGCACAAGAACAGCGGTGACATACCAGCATCAACACCGACAACTGAGGTGAACAGGTCGACGTCCGCGTTGGGTCCACCCGTAGCAAATGGTTCCTTCGTCTTGGCCGCATCGTCCTTTTTCTTCTCTGCCTCTTTCGTACCGGCGATAACAAGATTGCCCTTCACGGGGGCTTTCGCCGTCGTGAAGGTCGTCATCTTGTTTGACTCTGTAGGCTGCGACACGACACGCGCATCCCGGATGATCTTATCCTTCAGGAGGAACTGCAGCGTCTCGGGATGGCTGGATTCCACGAAGTACTTGTTATGCTTCAGAACCAGTTTGACCTTCCCATATGACAATGTCCGCTCCCGGATGAAGTTGATGATAGTCTCTGGTACTGGGACCTTCACGGAGATTGAGATAGTGTTACCTATGTCTCGCGCATTAACGTACCTTCGATAAGCGATTCAACACCTTTGAATCGGACGCCATAAGCATCTCTGTTCAAACCAGAAGTCTCCTGACGTACCTCAATGATATCCTCAGTCTGCAACCCCACGGAAACGGCGGCGTACAGTGAGTAGGACGTCAACTTGTATTCGTGAATAAAGCTCGGCCTAAGAATAATAAATCTATGTGTTCGCATAGTAATGCATGTGTGCACACCTGCTGACAGGTTCGCTAATGGCCACTAAGAAGTCCTGGGCTTGCTCAGCTATGGGTGAGAATGCCTCCAGTATGATGTGGCCATCCTCGGGATCAATCCAGAGAGGTCGTGATGCGTGGTCCGGCTTCAAATGCAGCCAAGAGAAATCCTGGTCCATGAAGATATTCGAGACAAGGCTATCCTGCTGCCGCCTGTGAGCGCTGACCGTGTCGTCTGCAGCCCCATGAGCACGGCGCTCCTGGGCGAGTTTGCGAGTAAGGGCACTGAAGTTGATAGTCGCAGCTCGGGGAACCAGAGATGATTGAACCATAGCCTCATCCTCAGACATCTCATCAACATCTATGTAGTCGACGTGGTCTTGCCGCGCTCGTTTCTTCGGAGTAAAGGTACCTGTGATGTCAGTGGTAAGCGCACTATACAGAAACGAAGTGACATTACATACCATCTCCAGCTGTGCGTTTCCCAGCCATGATATCCAGACGAAAGGTTCGAGAAGCGATAAGATTCGGTTCCTGAAATGTGAAGATTCAAGACTTTCGACACAGGGAGATGGTGGAAGAAGGAGAGGAGTGGTGACCAATAACGCAAACGCTCGAGCCCAAGATGAGCGAGGACGCGCCGCCACATGAGTCAGCAAGCGGAGTTTGAAATTCGACTTAACTGGGCACCATTTGCTCCGAGTCGTCGTTGTCACGAACGACGTCCTACTCTTAGTCCTCTCTGTCTTTCTTGTTCCCGCCAGCGTATTCTTATCCATCGTCTGTCGCATCAGCATCAACTTCTTGTTTTCTGACAATGTGGAGACCCGCGACCCGACAGATCACAGGTACAAACGACGGTGAGTTTACCTATTTCTGCCGACCTGACGAGTTTGCTCATCGACCTTCTTGTTTGTTTAGTTCCCCTCGGGAATCGTCGTCGATTTGGCCCAGCACCCGCTGAAGAGACAGCCCCTCCTCAGTTGGCCCAGCCATCGCCATCAGCATATCCTCGTCCTCGAGATGACGATAGAAAATATAAGGAGGATTCCCCCTCTGCAAATGGGACCCCAATGCCAGGTAAGCATGCGCGATGGAGGTGGATCTCATCAGTTTTCTTCCCAGTGTGCACAGGCAGCATAGCGGCGGTGAAAAACTGCACTTTGCTCTGATATGCGTTGTATGCCTAACCATGACTGATGGATGAATCCTGCACCTCGATCCCTTTTACTAACGCTGACGAATCATATACTAACCCACTCATCTCCATTTTAGCTGATTCTAACGGGGCTCGTAAAAGACGTAGCCGTTGGGGTGACGCCAAGGCGGCAGACATCCCCGGTCTACCGACTGCGATTTCTGCTCAAGGCGTTTCCCAAGCTCAGCTTGATAACTATGCCATCCACCTTCGTCTAGAAGAAATTAACCGCAAGCTGCGGCTGAACGACTTCGTACCCCCTGAGCGCGAGCGGTAAGTCTTATCCCACATCAATTTTATATATCTATTAATAACCGTCTTCCCTGTTGCATTCAGATCCCCCTCCCCACCACCCACTTATGACGCACATGGTCGTCGTACCAATACTCGCGAAGTTCGCTATCGGAAGAAGCTCGAGGACGAGCGCATACGCCTGGTCGACCGTGCCATGAAAAACGACCCGAACTTCCGCCCACCTGTCGAGTATCACCAGCAGAAGCGGTCGCAACGACCTTCTGAGAAGGTGTATATCCCAGTGAAGGAATTCCCTGAAATCAACTTCTTCGGTCTGCTCGTGGGTCCTCGTGGAAACAGCTTGAAGAAAATGGAGAGGGAAAGCGGAGCAAAGATCAGCATTAGGGGCAAAGGAAGTGTCAAAGAAGGCAAAGCCAGACCAGATCAATTTGCTGAAGACGCTGAAGAGGATCTCCACTGTCTGGTTCTTGCTGAGACGGACGAAAAAGTCGCTGCATGTGTTAAGATGATCAACAGGGTCATCGAAACGGTACGTTTATCCTTGATTATGAAGGATTTTAAGCATACTAACGTGAGTCCATTCTTAGGCTGCATCCACCCCTGAAGGTCAAAATGATCATAAGCGAAACCAGCTTCGAGAGCTAGCCGCCCTCAACGGTACCCTACGTGACGATGAGAACCAGATCTGCCAAAATTGCGGTGGCGTTGGTCACCGGAAATACGACTGCCCAGAACAACGTAATTTCACCGCTAACATTATATGTCGCGTTTGTGGTAGCGCAGGCCACATGGCCCGTGACTGTACTGTCAACAAGGACGCCGGCGCTGCTAACGCCCAGTTTGGTGCCTCCCCTCCTTCGATGAGCATGACCAAGGGTGGGTTCGACTCCGAATACGCGAGCCTCATGGCGGAGCTAGGCGAGAGCGGCAAGGGACCTGGTGATGCTGGAAGGGGATATGCTGCTGGAGGCACTGGACACGATATCACCGCCGGTGGACTGAACGTACCTCCTTGGCGCAGGCCTGAAGTTTGGCAATCAAACATTCCGCAGCAGATTCAAACTCCTCAGGCCGGCTATCGTCCCCCACAAGCCGGATATGGAGGAGGGTACGGTGCACAAGCTGGCGGCTATGGCGCAGCAACGGGTCAGACTTGGCCCGGCTATTCGCAGACGCCTTACCAACAACAGGACTATTCCAACTATGCTCAATACTACCAAGGCCAATACGCGCAGCAATCCGGCACTCCGACTCACTGAACTCCTAGGTCTCATCCCTGACACTCTGATCGTCTCTTCGTGGTGTTTTTTTAACAGGTTTCTTCTCACTTGAATGCGTCGCAACTCTTTTATGACCGGTCACGAGGGACGAAAGGAAGTCCTCGCGCAAGTATCGTCTCATCGCGTCGCATGTGAAACTTCCGACAATGTCTCCTCTTCCCGTACTCACGCCTCCGTTTCTCGATGCCTCTCGCGGCATGTGTTGATTTCTTCGTTGACAACCATACGTAACACATAACGCCTTCTCGGTTTCCGTAATTAACGAATGTAGCTCACCTGAATGGAATCGGCGCTCCGTGTCTTTTATATCACGAATAGCATGTGGTCATTGTGAGAGTGACGCTCGCAAATAGATGCTGTCCTGCCGAGGAACAGTATTCTAAACAGACATCGAGTCGTAGTAATAACTGCCCCATGCTGCAAATCTGTAGCTTACAAGTGAATCCTACACAACTAACCCTGGAAATGTCGGAAATCGCTACGAACCACCTAAGATCTTCTTTTTGCGTGGCCGTTTTTTCTTTCCCCTCTCGGCATCCTCCCCTCCACCGTCATCGTCGGCCTTCCTTTTTCCGGAGTTGCTGTCTTCGACTACAGGCGCAATCTGAGGACCAAGATCCGGCTGCCCTGAGGCACCTACTCTCACGAAGCACGACACGAAGAAGCCGTTCGTGGCATCTTCACCAGGAGAACACCGCAGGAGGCCTTCCGCTTCATCTCCGCATGTCAGTGTCTTCTGACAGTCGAAGGCTCGAAGCTGGCTGCGCTCACCTAGTCCATCTTCCATAACGTCTGCCAGACCTCTGCGGTTCCAAGCGGGCAACACGTCCGCTCGAGAAGCCAGCACAAAGTGGCCGCTCTTCGCCTCTTCGCTGCCGAGCGCCTGCTTTACGACATGTTCATTTTCGGTCGCGTGGACGCTGCACGTGGAGTAGACGATCTTTTGTACCGAGGGGACTGAACGGTTGGTCAGGAGACGAGTCCAGACTGGTCCAGGTGGAGATACCCTTACACTTCATGGCATGTTTGATCATCAGTAGCTGAAAGGACGCTAGTTTGTTGAGGCGCTCATCTTGAGAACTCTCGTTCTCCTCCTCTGACAGATTAAATGCGCGATGCATTGTATTTAGTTTCTAGACGCAGCATAATGAAAAGAAATGCAGACCTGTGTCGAGTAAGTAATCCAGGCGGTTAACAATCCCAGAGCCGCTGCATGAAGGGTCTAGAAGACTAAGCGGGCATCAGATACTCCTCAGCGTCAAACCGGCGGCCACAGTCGGACAGCGATCTTACATGTGGTCGACCTTCGAGAAACGCGAGTCATCGGGCTCGGTGGTGAGAAAGTCCGCGTTGAGGGCCTCGACGTTACGACAGCCGGCCCTGCCGAGCATCGTCTTCAGCGTCGTAAACCGTTTGCGGTCTCGCTCAAAAGCGTAAAGCTGTAGCAATAGCGGTCAGGTCATGAGATAGCAATAGAATACGAATGACAAACTTTGCCTTGATTGCCCATGAGGGCACTGAGATGAGATGTCTTGTTCCCAGGGGCGGCAGTGGCGTCGATGGCAACAATGCTATCGGAGGCAGGAGGCGCAAGGACAACGGCTGGGAAACATGATGCCTTGTCCTGCAGAATGATCTTGCCGCTCGTGTAGAGCGGGTTGTCCTGAAACTGGGTCTGGGGCGGGAACAGGAATAGATTCGCTATGTGCTCGTCCTGGGAAAAACATCTGGATGCTCAACGACGATAAGCCTCAAGAGCAAGTCAAGAAAAACGAAGGCTCTACTTTGGGTTATCTCCGAGCGGGTCGCCGAGCCGGTAACCTTGTTCGTGGAAAGCCTTGATAGCGTCCTTTGATGTACATTTCAGAGTATTGACACGAACGTATCGTGGTATTTTGGCTGTTACGACCATAGAACAGAATGAGATAACGTAGGTATCGATAATTCATGGCTTCATGAACACATACCTGCCCTGGCATCTTCGACATGAGCGAGCTGCTCGTCTGTCCGAGCCCCCTTCTTGATTTTGATCCGCTGGAATTCACTACGCAGCCTAGTCTTATGCCTTAGAATTGCCTGCTTTATAGGCCCGTCGCCGGCTTGTATGCCGTTGCGAGACAAGAGGATATCGTGGACGAGGACTAGCGCAAGACTCTGCGAGGTGATCTTCCGCTCCTCCTTCAGGAGCTTGGAAGCGACGATGACGTCCAGCAACACGGGCTTGTCTGTAGGTCCCAGTTCATGAATGTCCGACAACTTCCATGTGTGAGAGAGGCTCACATTTGAGCGTCTCAATGACCAGAGCAGCTGTCCGCTTGCGGTCCTTCTCGGGAAGCGTGCTCAAGACCCCCTTGATAGAGCCCTCCTTCGTATCGAGACGATCAAGCGTCTTAGCAGCCTCAAAGTAGAAATTCATGGTATATTGCTAGGTAATCAACAAACATTAGGGACAGTTGGAGCGAAGTACGCAAGACGACATGCATTAACGACACGTCGAGGCCCTTAAGTAGCAGCCGTTGACAATACATGGAGCACTGAAAGAAGTGAAGGTCAGAATCGAGCTGAAAAGAATGAGGAAACAATTTGAGAGGAATTTCAGACACATAATGGTAGTCTTCAAACCCGGGCGAGCCCAGTCGGACAATGTAGATAAGTATGATATAGAACATCATGAACAGGATGCGAATGAAATTCGAGGCTCACCTACAGCCATATACCCATCGAAATGAACGTTGCAAAGGAACAGTGACGCACAGTGAAGGGGTTGTCGAGGGCGGAAGGAAAAGAGGAGGAAGGCCAAATTTAAAGTCCGCCAAATTTTTTTCCGTCGCGTACGTACGCGTGCGACTCCCGACGCGCGCGCCGTTCGGCTATAGAAAAGGACAGCACGGCGCCGCCTTTGCTCCTTCTCGACGGCGCATTGCCCACCACTCACAAGTAAGTCTTTACCAAATGTACATCCGGACGACTGACCGATGCCGTGCGTGCAGTGCCCGTAGAAACCGAACTGTACGATCTCCTGGAGGTTCACCCTTCTGCATCTGAAGGTGGCTTCCGCTTCACATCTTGAAATGCACACGAGCTGACGTCGAAGGTTACAGCGGATATCAGGAAGGCGTACCGGAAAAAGGTCCTTGTTTCTCGCTGCTTCAGTCATGCTTCATCTCGTTAAATCAGACCATTCATTCAGGCTAAGGATCTCCATCCGGTGCGCAAACATCATCGGCTCACCACTGCGCGTTTGACTCACTTGTTTATGCTTCGCCTTCACTCTACAGGATAAGGTGCGTGCACAAGCTACTCTATTCGACCACTTATTCATTTCACACCGCAGAACCCAAATGACCCTGAAGCGCCGCAGAAGTTCCAGGAGATGGCCGCCGCGTCCGTACCCCCTTCGCTCTTTGCTCCCTCGTAGCTCACTTCATCACTTGCAGATACGAACTGTTAGTAGACGTACACTCGCGTGAGGCATACGACACGTTCGGTATGGAGGGCGTCAGCGGCCGCGGTGGCGCCGGTGGCGGCCCCGCTGGGATGAACGCGGACGACATCTTCGCAGACCTCTTCGGCGGCGGTATGCACTTCGGGTTCGATATGGGAGGTGGCATGGGTGGCGGGAGATTTAAACGACGGACGAAGGGGGAGGACTCTGTGATACCCTATGAAGTTACCCTGGAGGATCTCTACAACGGGAAGACTGTCAGAATGATGATGGAAAAGGAGGTCGAGTGCGGTGCGTGTAAAGGGTGAGTTGTTCTTCGTTCGTCTTTGACCCTGCTGTTGAAACAACTCTACAGTACGGGAGCGAAAGGAAGCGCAAAACCTAAGAAATGTGCTAAGTGCGACGGACAGGGCTGGACAGCCGTGCATTCGCAGGTGTGTGCTGCATGGAATCCACATCTTTGAATCTCTAATGGAATGTGGAATGGCAGATTGGGCGGGGTCAGCTTGGTGTATCACGGCAGACATGCTCGGACTGCGGTGGACACGGCGAGACATTACGGGAGAAGGACAGGTATGTGCAGGACTATTCAAGCTGACTATGTCCTCGCTTATCATTCGTAGGTGTAAGAAGTGTAAAGGCGAAAAGGTCGTCAAGGAGAAGCTCCGACAAGAGATCTTCATTGAGAAGGGCATGTCCGACGGACAACGGATCGTGCTTGCAGGGGCAGGAGACCAACAGGCATGTGTTCACCCTCTCAATAGCGCTTCGCAAACTTACCTTCATGACAGCCTGGGCTACCAGCAGGCGACGTGATCTTCGTCCTCAAAGCCAAGCCGAACGACTCCTTCGAGCGTTCAGGCAATGATCTTCTGACCTCTGTGAAGATCACACTGTCGGAAGCGCTGCTAGGGTTTGATCGGATCCTCGTCAACCACCTCGATGGCCGCGGAATCCATTTATCCAGTCCTCCTGGCAAGGTCATCAAGTCTGGCCAGACTCTTGTACTTAGGGGTGAGGGTATGCCGACGTACAAAACCCCAGATCAGAAGGGCAACCTTTACGTTGTGCTGGAAATTGAGATGCCGGACGAGCAATGGATGCAGAACATCGACCGCAAAGTAAGGCAATCTCTCTACCACCCAGTCACTTGTATACTCACGTCGTGTCTGCCCAGACTCTCGAGTCACTACTCCCACCCAAAAAATCGGACGTCGAGCCCCGGCCGGACATCGTAGACGAGGCACGGTTCGAGGAGAGTGACATGGTCGAAGTGCGTGGTCAATCTTTTCCCGCCAGTCCGGGCTTCTTTGACCAGGTACACCAGTTTGGCGAGGGGGAAGAGGAGGCGTGGGAGGACGAGGAGGAGGACATGGAGCAGCCCGAATGCCGGCAGCAATGAGGGACCTACGGAATTTAGATTCGCACTCTACTTTTTGGTATCACCACTCTGCAAGTTGGCAACCTAATCTTTCTTTCTTCGTACATGCATTGACATCTTGATCTTGCTATCGTAGATATACATCTTACTGATTTATCATGAAACATTGCCCACGTCATGCTTGTTCAATGTTCGTTTGCCCAGCACGCAAATACAGGGCCCGAGGTGGGTACAGAGCATCTGTCACTATTGAACAACAAAGATACTGCAAATATGGTGCAAGGTCTAGGTTCCTGCTGATGACCAGACTATCAGAATGTTGGCGGGATACAATCATACCTCGGCCTGCGTATGCACAATTTTGGACAACCATATCGGTCATGCCAGACGTACTGAACCCTGCGCAGACAGGAAGGCACTATGCAATGAAGTCTGCGACACTGTGCATCACTATCACCCGCCAATCGCCTCTGGAACACCTCATGTGCTAGGGCATCCTGCGAGGGAAGACATGGAGCGGCGCCAGCCTCGGACCAGAAGGACGTGACCGATCCGAGTCTTGAAGGCTCGTCACGACCGCGCATGTATGACGGCACATTGCTTGTGCGATGTGGGCCACCCTACCACATACCTACGGGCGAAACCGGTTAATGAGGGAGGCCAAGTGGCTATGGTGTTGAAGAGGACAGGCGAGAGAAGAACAGGACCGATAACGACGCCAGTGGTCATATATCACTGCAAATGACCGGTGGCAGTGGTAGGACCCGCAGGGTCTACACAGCATGATGGGTCAACATGCTCTCGGGTTGCTCTCAGGGAGCATCAGGGCATGAATGAGCGGAAAGCAATTGCGCCCACCGCCGATCATCACACAGGGCCATCCTTCCTCCTTCATTAAAATAAGCAGGGCCGACGCCGGCATTGCGGACGAAAATAAGGTTAGTATGGGGAATCCGGGTCGATACCATTGAACGGCACGAACAGCAAGAGATGGGGTGCCAACCGCGCAACTGTCAACTGAGGTCAATGGTTCAGGATTGAAGATGCATGGCAGCATCGCCACATCGCATCCCAAGTCGCAGACTTCCGAATCCATCCAGTGCACCTGGACACAGCCATCATGGTCGCGCCTGCCTCAAGGCGAGCGCTGACGCTCTGGTGGGCGTCAAAATGGACAGATTTTGATGGGGACATCGGATTCTGTCACAACCGCTGGTTGCAAAGCCTCGCTTGAGCACTGCTGCACCAAGATCCTGCGCTAATAGGCTGCCCTATTACGCCACGCCCGCCCTACCCGATCGACCCCCACATGCCCGGTATATATCTTCCCTGCAATCCATCCATGCATCGCTCACTCACACCCTACACCCACCCCTTCTCTGTACACAGTCCTTCCCCCGTGTACGACCCCCCGCCGCTGCGATGGCCGCCCACCACTTTTGCTGCTGCTTGCCCATCCGCCTCGGCGCCTTCCTCATCTCCCTTGTGCAGTTTCTCCTCGCAGGCCTCGTTGCGGCAGGAATATGGTATGATCTGCATGAATCACGTGCGTGGTTTGCTCTTCATGTACTTTGTTGTAGCCTTACACTTTGCAGATGACCTTCCTACCAAGGCAAAGGTGACCTTCATCTGTCGTGGGGTGTTCTACACCATCTTCTGCCTATCATCATTGTTTGGGTAAGTGCCTCTTTTCTCCAATTTTGTTCCTCACTAACGTACCATCGCAGCTTCATCGGCGCCATCCGGCGTTCCGCGAGCCTCCTCAAGCAATATTCCGAGTACCTGGCATGGACACTTATCATCCAAGTCATCCTCGACGGCCTCTACCTCTGGGCCTACTTCACGACGCCGCGCGACGATCTCATCAAACGTTGCATCAACGGCAGCACCGACCAGGATGTCATCGACTCGTGCAATAAGACCCTCAGCCTCGCCAAAGGCTGGATCATCGCAAGCTTGATCTTGAGTCTGCTCGTGCAAGCCTGTATGTTTCCGTTTTTCGTGGCTTTCTTTGTCTGGCGACTCACCTTGCTCGTCTCCCCAGACGCGGCCTACATCGTGCACGGCTACTCGAAAAAGCTCGAGGTCGAGGTCGAATTCCGCACGACCGCCGTCCAGATGGACACCAGCTACAAGTACAACGCGGCGCCGCGGCAAAGCCAGGAGGCGCTCACGGGGGCCGGGCCGCACTACCCATATGCCGATCCTTCGCACTCGTTCGGGGCTGGGGGCGCGCCGTACGACCCGTACACCAAGGTGTAAATGGTCTGTGGGCGAGGGGTTCACGACTAGTGGACATGAAAAGTTGTGAACATACACTTCATCATCACGACGGACTTGAATAGCATTGTCGTATATACCGTGAGCGTTTACATGCACACCAGTAATATTTTTGAACAAGCTCGGATTTGTGAGGCAGTGACATGGTCCCTCCGCGCACTCTGATTGACCATCATTGTCACCATCCAGCAAATGGCCACCACAGACGCAGTCCGAACACGCACCTCGTCGGGACTGATTGACAGACATTACATGGGCTACCACTCTGGTTCATTATTGAGCATCGAAAGACAGGTCATGAATCTGAATCTTCGCTTTACGGGCTTAGTACTGTCGCGTGAATACTCTATACGATCGACGAATGTACGATCGGGATGAGGAGATGGTGGATTTCTGGATATCTCGTGCCGGCGGTAAGTTAGAATGAGGGACGCAGGGTAGATGGTGACATCATAGGACGGGTGTAAATGACGCACGGTGATTGGCCCCGATGCTGGTATTTAGAGATGTCCTCATCGAGTCCTTATATTGTGTATGTTCGCCCGTCTCGTCTCTCCCTCCTCCTTAATCTCTCGTCTACCCTTCAAGGCACACCTGCGCACCATGACAATCAAGACCATCGCCGTCTTGAACGATAACGAGCTCTCCGATGGGCAAATGTGAGTTGCCTTTTATTCAAATATGCTCAGAGATCGTGTCAATCTGACAACCTATGCAGGAAAGAAGTCGACTTCGAGTCGGGAAAGGTCTTGCTGTCGCGTCTCGGCGACAAGGTCCATGCCACAAGTGCTTTCTGCACACATTACGGCGCGCCGCTCGCCAAAGGCGTCTTGACTGCAGACGGGAGAGTCGTCTGGTGAGAACTGTCTCTCATGCCCTCCAATAATATCCTTCTCACCTTCGGTTCCCGATTAGCCCGTGGCATGGAGGTGGGTTCATCTTGTTTGTCAGCGTCGTTATGTGCTGACATACAGCCTCAGCCTGCTTCAACGTCTGCACGGGTGATATCGGTCAGTGAGCGTCTCTTCCCAGCGGCGCTATATCCATACAAACATGTCGTCTTTCACTATAGAGGATGCTCCAGCTCCGGATGCTCTGCATTCCTTCAAGGCACATGTTGCCGATGGCAAAATCTACGTCTCCGCTCATCCTTCGGACGCGGCGAAAGAGAACAAGTCTCGGCCCCCACGGCTTGCAGCTACAACCGCAGAAGTCGGCGGTGCAGGCGTCGTGATCGTTGGAGGTGGTTCCGCGGCGCTCCAGGCTGCTGAGAGTCTGCGAGAAGTCAGTACTATCATGGATCTGGCAGCGCATCGTCCTGAGAGTATTCTCTCTGCTCATTTAGCACGGTTACAAGAGCCTTATTACAATATTGTCACTGGAGAAGTACACTCCTATTGATAGGTAGGCTCAACGCTTGGGATCGCGAGAGACGCCTGGCCTCACAGATTGGTTCATTTTAGGACGAAGCTCAGCAAAGCTTTAATAACCGATCCCTCGAAGCTCGAATGGCGCACCGCTGCAGATCTCAAGATTAAATACGGTGTCACAATTCGCACAGGAGTAGTAGGTCCATCCTTTCCTAGGTCTACAGAAATAGTCAATGCATACTATTAATTTCAGAACGTGACCTCCGTTGATGCAGACAAGAAGAAGGTAACCTTGGAGAACAAGGAGCAGGTCGCGTACGAGACGCTGATCCTTGCGACCGGTGGTACTCCTCGTCGTCTTCCCATTGATAATGCGAATTTGGACAATGTCTACACTCTGCGGACGGTAGATGATGCCAAGAAGATCGATGCTGGTGAGCAAGCACACATATTGCCTGTTATAGTTCCGGGCCTTGCCTTTGTTCCCTGTTGCTCACGTTCCTGTTCAGCGGCCAAGGAAGGTAAGAAACTGGTCGTCATCGGCAGCTCGTTCATCAGCATGGAACTCGTCGTGGCGGTGTCCAAGCGGAAGCTTGCGTCGATCCATGTCATTGGCATGGAGGAATATCCTTTCGAGGCTGTGTTGGGCAAGGAAGTCGGCAAAGGCCTAAAGAAGGTTAGTAATTGCTTCGTCCCACTGCAATGGCTCTCGTTTGTCTGACTGACTCTTGGTCAGTTCCACGAGTCGCAGGGCGTCATCTTCCACCCTGCAACCTCCGTCAAAGCTCTCCAGCCCTCGGCCGAGACACCCTCGCAAGTCGGGACTGTCGTGCTCGATTCCGGCGAGTCGCTCGAGGCAGACGCTGTCGTCATGGGCGTCGGTGTCCGCCCGGCCACGGACTACCTCCGCGACGGCTGGGCATTGGAGAAAGATGGTAGCGTCAAGGTAGACGAGTACCTGCGCGTTGTAGGTCAGAAGGACGTATACGCGGTGGGCGATATCGCGACGTACCCGCAGGTAGAGTCGGGCGAGAACGTCAGAGTAGAGCACTGGAATGTGCGTTGCATTTCTCCTCAATTTAGTCACCACGTCGGCGCTGATATTTCACTGGTGTAGGTCGCTGGCAATCACGGACGCGCAGTCGGAAAGACCATTGCAGGCGACCCGCAGGTCTTCGTCAAAGTTCCTGTCTTTTGGAGCGCACGTAAGCATGCCTTCCCGCCGCTCCCAGAGCCATGGCCTCTAATATATATTTCCTCATATGTACAGAGGGCCAACAGCTGCGCTACTGCGGTATTGGGCGCGGATATGACGATATCATCATCAAGGGCGACCCTGGCGAATTGAAGTTCATCGCGTACTATGTGAAGGCCGGCAAGGTCGTTGCAGTTGCGAGGTGCGTCCCGCGGGCGCTGTTGTTGCGCGCGCCTCTAACGCATTTGGCAGTATGCAAAACGACCCTGTCGTGTCGAAGGCATCGGAGCTGCTGCGATTGGGGCTGATGCCCTCGCCCGAGGAGCTGAAGGCTGGCAAGGTAAGCTTCCGTCTGTCTGACGTGCTCGTGAAGTTAACCTTCTGGGTAGTCTTTGCTAGACGTGGATGTTTCTTCCGTGAGCGCGAAGGCGGCGTTGAAACAGTAAATTTTGGAGAACTTTGGACGGAATACGAGGAAGTGTATTAGTAGGACTGTATTACCTTCCCGCAAGATGTATAGTAGTACTTCATGCACATGTTTGTTGGAATTATATTTCATACGATCGCGACGTCCGACTCGTCGTTACTAGTGCGAAGTCCTTGAACGATTCTATCAGCATATCCAAATTCCACCGTCACGCTCTTCCTACAACTTAATGCAAGTCTGACCACCTCTTCGCGACGTCCATCCATAGAAGCGCCGGCCTGAAGTTGCCCAAACCCAACGGGCTCTCGAACAACCCCCGCCGCGCCAGCGCGTCCGTTAGCGGGACGCCGCATGTAAACAGATATAGCATCGCCCACAACCAACCCGCGAACCCACCGACCTTGCGCCCAGTACCACGCGTCCACACGCCCTCGAAAATGCACCCCATCCCAACGAGCACAAACCCGCCCGTCATGAAGTTCGGCTCAATGCCCGCGCCCGCGCCCCACATCGCGAACTCGTGCATCACGCCCGACATGAGGAACGCACCGAGCACAGCCGTGCGCTTCCCAAAGACCCGCGCCCACGGCCACGCGCCGCACACGATGAGCGGGCGGCGGAACAGCTGCTGCCAGCGCTGGCCCCAGAACTCTTTGACGCTGCCGGGCAGCCACGGCGCGTCGAGGATCGGCGGCCACTGCGCTGG
>SFCI01000709.1:0-16232 GCA_004681135.1 Hericium alpestre | reverse complement strand
GCTCGTGGCCGGGTGGGACCGGCGGGTTCAAGCTCGGGCTGAACTACGCGCCGTGCTTCCAACCGCAGCGCATCGCGGCGCAGAAGGGCTACCAGCAGGTGCTGTGGCTGATCGGCGAGACGATCACTGAGGCGGGCGCGATGAACTTCTTTGTAGTCGTGAAGCGCGACGACGGCGGTGAGTCTGCACGCCTTGTCTCTTTGTTACGCTGTGTTGACAGTCTTGCAGACCTGGATGTTGTGACGCCGCCGCTGGACGGGACGATCCTGCCGGGCGTGACGCGCGACTCGGTGCTGTCGTTGCTGGCGGCGCACCCCGCGGCGACGTCGCTCCCGAACCTGTCGAACAAGATGCGGCTCCACACGCACGAGCGCACGATCACGATGTCCGAGCTCGTCGCATGGCACCAGAGCGGGAAGCTGCTCGAGTGCTTCGTCGTCGGCACCGCGGTCGTTGTCACGTCCGTATCGCGCATCGGCTGGGAGGATAAGGACATCGTGCTGCCCGAGTACAAGGGCGCGATGGGCCCTGTTACTTCTGCGCTGCATCAGCGATTGGTGGATATCCAGGAGGGCCGGATCGAGTGGCAGGGCTGGAGCGTACCTTGCCAGTGATTGCGTTCGAAGAAGATGTAAAAGAATCGCGACGATCCACCTACCTATACTTACCTGTATTAGATATCCGAGAGCGTGTGATCTGAGCTGTATCTAGAAGTGTATCTATCCTGTTTTTCGCTTTAGAGATGGTATGCAGAGGGTTAGAACTGCTAGTGCTATGTAGTCAATCTTCATCCAGTCGGTGTATGAGAGCAAGCCCGTACGCGCGTCGGGCGCCTGATAGCGTGCATGGTCCGTGCGCGTCTCGGATGCCTCATAAGCACCGACCCTGCATTCTCGTTTCCTTATCTCTTGTGCTCGGGCATGTACTGTCGCCAGTGAGGTCTTTACCGAGGCACAGTCTTTTGCTGATTGCAAATTACACATCCGAACACGTCTATCGGCTTCGGCCTTTAGCAATTTTTGGAAACTCTCCATCCTTTGGTGCTTTCTTTCTTCCGATGACAATGCGACATTCGCATCCGAGGAACCCTTCTAGTATACATAGTTCGGATGGGTAGTCACATTTTGCAATGCTACGCAATGTTCTGAAAATCGTTCGCGGATATGAAGATCGAGGTCTTAGCACTTTGTAGTCTATCAGTATCTTGTTTGGCCCACCGAAATGTTACAAGTTAAGACCTTTCGAGTTGCTTTCGGTAACAAATAGTCACGACAAGTACGAAAAGAAGTCCATTTGACTCTACACAGGTGGACACAAATAATGCCCCACATACAAAGCAAAAAACCTGGGAAACAAGAAGCGAGAAACGAGATTCAACCGTCCATTAACACGTTCAGACTATCGTCGGTCGCGCGCACAAGCATAACGACCATTGATCAACACCGATCTACGATATTTGTCTAGGCAGGGTGCGGACCTCCTCAGACATGCATCTATAGGTACGTAAAACCACCATTAGTAAAAAGGCAGAAGTGGATGCATGCAGATGCATGTATGCCTCATATCGAGTGCGTAGCCAGGAGTTCTTGGATTCCTTACGGAGTTTCCTCTTGAACGCGCTCCTGTGAATAGTATGCACATGTAAGGACGTGGTAGAATGAACCTGTGGAGGATTTGGAGCTTATTGGCTCAGGGCCGCGCCGCCCGATAACTTTTCAGGAGGAGACGGGCTCAAGGGCGGGTTGCTGCTAGCGGGAGGATCGTTGCTGGGAGGAGGGTCGTTGCTGGCGGGAGGGTCGCTGCTAGGAGGATCGAGGCTGGAAGGAGATTCGATGTCGGCCGGACCCATGCTAGTCTCGCTCGACGCAGCGAACGCAGTTCTACCAATAGCGTAAGTATAGGACGAAAATGGCATTCAGTGAAATTCGTCTTACCCACTGTAGGCATAGGCAGAGATGCCTTCCGGCAGCCCAGTGATAGTGGCAGGAACCTGCGAGTCGGTTGTGTTGAGAGGCAGTGCGAAAGTGGAGGCGGCGACGCCCAAAATGAATATGAGGATGGCCGAATGCATGGTGCTTCGACCTTCGGCAGGATACCAGCTGCAGAGAAATTGTCGAGTACAAAGAATTGGACAGCCAGTGTCACTGCAGACGAAAGGCCACGAGAACGCTCACATTTATGTGCGGCGAAGAGACAATAGTTAGCATCTTCCAAGACCGAAGGAAAGTGCAGGCGCGTCAAACATCACGATGTCCCGTGTTGGATCATCCGACATGGAAGTGCGAAATCAAGCTTACGCAGGGCCAAGCAAACAGAGTCAATGGGGATCACCTTGTAGCTATGGCGCTGCATTGCGCTGAAGAGACGGCACCAGGGTGGATGGGATGGGCTGATAGAGCGCAACGAAGAGGCACTGATAGAAAAGACGTGAATAGTACAAGATGGGGACGGTGATACCTCGCAGATCATCACACGACAGAGTGCTCGACATTCAAATGGTATTCACTCCCATAAGAGGGTTCCGAGATTCTGACGAGGACGGTATCGACACTGCGATCAACACTCCGCTGAATTGGTTGTCTAGACGGCGCGGCCCTTTTCAGCTACTCGTCTATGGCAAACAAAACCACTGTCAGCGACTTGATGTAAAGGCGAGCAGACCCGAAAATATACGTACCTCTCCTGCCGCGCGCGAAGCGAAGAGGCCGCCGCACGGAATATCCTCCTGAACGCGGACCTATCAACAAGGCAAAAAGGTAAGGATGTAGTCAAACGAGCTCATCGAGGGATTTGGGCTTACGGACTGAAGGCGGAGGCCTCGGGAGTGGGAGAGAATTTAAAGGGAAGGCCGCTGTTTACAGGACCATTGATCACGGGAGGGTTGATCACAGGAGGGCTGCTTGTAGGAGAGCTATTCGCAAGAGAGTTGCTTGCGGGAGGGATGCCGGTGGTAGAATTGCTCGTGGGAGGGTTGCTCGCAAAAGGATCATCGCTCGCGAGCGGGTCGCTCGTGGGAAGGTCGCTGCTCGCAGGAGGTGAGGCAAGGAAAGCGGCTCTACAGACGACGTAAGTATAAAGCGAAGACAACATCCAGCAGAATCCGTCCTACCCGCTCAAGGGATCTTCACCGACGTCTGGCAGCGGGGAAGTGAGATTAGTGGGGACCGATGGGTCGGTGGTGTTGGCGGGTATGAGCGGGCTGGTGGCATTGACGGGCACCAGCGTGCCAGCGATCTTGACGTTTGCTAGCGGATCGGTGTTGTTGATGGGTAGCGCGGTAGCGAAGGCAGCGCAGCCCAATGCAAACGTGAGGATGGTATAGCGCATAGTGAGGAAGAGTCGGGAGGAAGAACTGAAAATGCCTTCAAGGCTTAGCGATGATACCGGCTCGACGGAGAAATCGTTGGAAATACAGAGAATTGGCAGCCAGTGCCAGGGTCGACAGTCGGGTCAAGACAGCGCGAGGAGGCCCACATTATATGGAAGTCAAAGATGACGCTTGTCGCCGCCCGAGGTCCATGAAAAGTCGAAGCTGATCCGGGTTCTAAATAGAGGTATACATTCAAGTGAATGCAGCGAGTTGGATCAGGCTGTAATTATGGCGAGACTTTGCGCAGCAGCGATAGCGCAGTGTTATACGGGGCTATCAGGCTAGGCTGTACAGCGCTGAGAGGGGGAAGTGTTGATCAAGGGTTGTGAACAATGAATGATGAGCGCGGGTGCCTTGTCGACGAAACACTGACAAGTGATCGGACAACCAAGGGCCGTCGATATAGAAAATGGCACCTGCTCCCATAATGCAGTGAGTATCGATTGATCCTGATCCTCGACAGCCGCGCTAATTCCTGTGTTAAGAGCTATGATCCTTTCAACTGATGCAAATGATGTAAAATTAGTTCAGAAACTACAGAGGAACGAATGCAGGAGCAGGAGTGTACGTTCGACACGCAAGGTGCCACCGCAGACGATTGAATTGCGCACAACCATACATAACGACACTGTCCATCAGGCGTCAATATTTAACCCTGAGTCAGGTCGCTTGTCTGAGAAGCAACAGCGTCTACGCTGACTCCTTGGCCAAGCGCCTGATGCAAGCAGAGCCGCCGTCAGTAAGAAGCAGACGAAACCGACGAACATCCAACAAAGCAACGAACATACCTCTTCTGCATTCCCCGACGCCAGGACGCCGACGTATGGACTTGTCTCTTGAATGCACTGCTGTTGAGAGGGGGCGTAAGTGAGGATGCGATCAAATAGCGTGAGGAGGGACGTGGGACTTACGGACTGAAGGCACCCAAGTTGCACCCCAACCTGGGATCGCGATGATGCTGGCGACGGGGCGAGTGCTGGTAGGAGTGGGGGAAATGGTGAAAGCCGACAGCGGTCTACCGGGAAGCTCGAAAATGCTAGCGGGAGTGATAACAGGACTCGGGAAGACGCTGACAACGGACAAGGGGCTACCGGGAAGCTCGAAAATGCTAGTAGAAATGGAAGTAGGAATTGGGAAATCGCTGACAACGGAGATGGGTGTGCCAGGAATCTCGAAAATGCTATCGGTGCTGGTAGGAACCGAGGAAACGCTGATAACAGACAGGGGACTACCGGAGAGCTCGAAAATGCTGGTTGAAGTGCCAGTGGGAAATGGGAATTCGCTGACGACGGACAGAGGTCTACCGGGAAGATTGAAAATGCTAGCGGAAGCGCTAGTAGGACTCGAGGAAACGCTGACAACGGACAAAGGGCGACCGGGAAGCTCGAAAATGCTAGCGGAAGAGCTGCTGCTGCTGGGAGGGTGGACCACGCCAGCAGAAGAACTGCGGTCCATGGGAGGCCTGACGCTAGCGGGAGGGTCCGAGACAGCCTCGTTCGCAGGAGTATGAGCGGCTGAGCCATTTGTAACCAGGAACGCGGATCTGGGGACAAAATAAGTGCCATCGAAAACGGCATGCGGTAGGATCCAACCTACCCGGTGAGGGGGTCCTCGCCGACGCTGTTTAGCGGAGAGGTAATATCGGCGGGGGCTGTGGGGTCCGTAGGGTCAGCGGAGACCGTGGGGTCAGTGGTGTCGACGGGTACCAATGGACCAGAGATACTGAAATCCACCGGGGGATCAGTGGTGGTTATAGGCAGTGCGGCGACAAAAGCGGTGCAGCCCAAAACGAGTATGAGGATAGTCGAGCGCATGTTGAGTATAGATAAGTGGACAGCGTGAATAGAACGTGCCGTCGAGGCAAAAACTAGATACCAGCTATGAAGAGGGAGACGTGGACCGAGCAGCCAGTGCCGATGGGGAGAAGCCAAGTCGCGAAGGAGCAGACATTATATAAAAGATGGTGAGGCGATGCTTAGGGTTCCTCATTGTCAACGCGGATGGTGATACGTTGGGCGCCATGCCCACCAGCACCAGATCTTGACGAACTGTGCAGAGTCCAGGAGATACAGCAATCCGCGATCCCGAACGAGGAGCAATCACCCTGTAGCCATGGCCAAGCATCGCGCTGAACCGACATCCTTGCGTAGCGCTAGAATGTTGTCAGCCTGAACGACAGATGGAGCATCGCAAGAATCATCAGAAAGATTTGAACAACGATGATGCTCGTCGATCAAGGCCTCGGCGAGGCTTCGCTCTGCGCGTGCCATACAAGGCGGCATCTGCTCCAGAATTTAGCGAGTTTTGAAAGCTCTGGGAAACATCAAGAGACCTGAAGCAGACGCGCTGCGAATGATTTCGATGATGACAGCGTCAATTCCCCGTCATCCACTGGGCTGTACTTGTACTTAGGTGATTAGTATGGCATGATCATCACAGCATATAAGTTCCATAAAAAAAACACTTGCCAAGTCGTTTACTGCTTGCTCACCACGCTCCAGTATACCTAAACGCGAGATTGAAGCACCAAACGAGAGCGGGATAAGGTCGGCGGCGAGGAGGAGCTAAGCTGAGCTGACTGGAAGAGGACGCGTCTTTCTGGCTCACATGACCAAAGAATACGCGTGTTTTGAACTCCGACCGTTGAGTAGCGCGTCGTTGGCCGCGTCGCGTCTCTTGTCTCTCTACCTCCTTCACCTCCTACCCCATCTACACCCCCACGAACTCACCAGATAATTCGTAACTTTACTCTTCCTTGATAATAATGGCCAAGGTGAGCACTCTCTGAACTGCAGAGGCCGTTTGACATCCTTTTTGACCCGACGACGATGCAGCCTGCATCCACAGCCGGGAAGAAGCCCGCGTCCACCGCGTCCAAGGCCCCCACCTCGACCCCGAAGGGCAAGGGCGGAAAGAACCTCATGAAGAAGACGCCCACCAAGGTCTCGCAGGAGGGCGGCGAGAAAAAGAAGAGGCGCAAGACGCGCAAGGAGACCTACAGCACCTACATCTACCGCGGTACGCCGCGCCACCCGCCTCTCGCCAAAATGGAGCTGACCCGCTTTCGCAGTGCTCAAGCAGGTGCATCCGGACACGGGCGTGTCGAACAAGGCGATGGCCGTGCTCAACTCCTTCGTCAACGACATCTTCGAGCGCGTCGCGACCGAGGCGTCCAGTAAGTGCACTCTGGTTCTGTTCGAGAGCAGCACTGATAGACTATCGCAGGGCTCGCGCAGATCAACAAGAAGTCGACGATTTCGTCCAGGGAGATCCAGACGGCCGTGCGCCTCGTGCTCCCCGGCGAGCTGTCCAAGCACGCCATCTCGGAGGGCACCAAGTCCGTCACCAGTAAGCGGCATTCCATAGGTCTTGTGATGTCAACTAACCCATGTTCCGTAGAATTCTCCTCCACCAAATGAACGCCGCTCAAAGCCCGTCATGCCACCTGTTCTTTTCTATTGTACTATCTTTACTGCTATGTGTCTTCATTATCTTCAGTGTACTGTATTGTCCTAGTGCAAAAGGACTCCGCGATGTTGTAAAGGATCCCACACTTTATGCCACCGGGCCGTTGATACTCTGATTCATGAAAGAGCGATTGCATGTATAGACATTATTGAGAGAAAATCCAAGCGATACATACGATGACTGACACACGAGAGTACGAGACGTGAACATAAAGTAGCGAACTTAAGGAGCGTATGAGCGACGACAGCCCCACAATCAACCAACCCAGCGGAGAAACCCTCACTCAGAACCGCCGCGCGCCGCCGCCAACGAGGCCCTCGATCGACTGGTGCTCGAGGTCGTTACGCGCTTTCAGAATTGACGCGTGCATCTCCTTCATCGCGTTCCCGAGCTTCACGCCGAAGCGGCTCAGGATGTCGCGCTGCCACGCGTCGTATTTGGCGTTCACGCGCGCCTGCACCTGCTCGTAGTCGATCACGCACACGCCGAACGGCTTCTGCGTCTCGGACGTGTCGAACGTCGAGCGCGCCTTCTTGATCTCAGTCAGCAGCTGCTGCCAGTGCGCGAGCGAGTCGCCGAGGCGGTTGAACACGTATTCGGCCTCCAGGTCCCAGAGCGACTGGAACTGCAGCCACTTGGCAACGTATTCGCGCAGCTGCTGGACCTTGTTCTCGATGAGAATGAACGGCTTCTCGAGGGTGTTGTCGGGGAAATGTGTCAACTGTACAGGGGTTAGTCGGTTCAGCGACGTGACCGATACGTGGACACTCACTAAAGAAGTATACGAAGTTTCTGATGCGGCAGCGCCCTGCATCTGAAGACCGATTTCGTATCGAGAACTCTGTATCCGCCTTAATCGACAGACGATGCCTGGAAACAAGATGTCAACGCATACGAGGCTTCACCAACTACGAGTGCACAAACCGAGCCAGTCATGCAGCTGCGTGATCCAGGTTTGACGTGCATATTCTATTGGCGGATCCAGGAAGATGACNNNTTTTGTATCCGGATTTCGTGGACAATAGGCTTCAGAGTCATATTGCCCTCCAGGAACTGCCTTGTCGTGAATAGATAGTAGAAGCAACTATGGAANTAGGTCGTACCTTCTCAGAAGGCCTCTTATCGCCCCGTCGTTTGATTGGGTCTCGCCTCATGTCCGGATCATCAGGTCTGTCGAACTCGGAACACCAAACCTGGATGATCTGCGTAAGGCGCTGCAGCAGAATTCCCTCAATCTTCTTGTCGAGTTCGGCGACCCAGTGATCAAGGTTGGCATAGCCTTCCAAGTTCAGTCTGTCGATGGCAGCCTGAATGCGGCTGAGCAGATCGCTGAATGCCTCGGTCGTGAAGGGACATGTAGCCAGATCTTCCACAGCACGAAGAATATCCTTGTAGAGGTCGATGACATTGTTTGTCTTATCCTGCAACAACCTTCAGGATGATGTCTTTTCCAACGAAAGATGGAAAGCTTACCTGAAGGACGGAGACGACGCTAGCAAATTCCCGTACGAACTGGATGTGCCGCGTATCGCGACCGTCGCCACTCGAGACAAACCGCGTCGCAGCGTCAAACTGGCTGACGAAATGGTCCCACCGGATGTTCATGCCTGTCTCGCCATCAACACGCCGCGTCGCCAGAATCAAAGGCAACACTCACCGCGCGTCACCATCCTCTGTGCTTCATTACGGTACTCNGCAACCAGCCATTCAATGGCCTTATTGTTCTCCACCAAGTCCAGNGTCTGGCCATACGTCCGGACCGTCTCCATCAAGCTCACCGCATGCGGGTACACGCGCTTCGCGTCCTTCGCCATGTTCGTGATCGCGTGCGGCACCTGGAAGTTGAGCCAGAGCAAGTTGCGGACCTCCTTGAACAGCGTGATGATCTGCGGGTCGAAGTTCACCGCGAGCTGGAAGCCGCCGCCGCGCAGGCGCACGATCTCGAACAGCCGCCCGTTGACGCCCATGTCGCGCCGGTTGATGTCGTGCAGCCAGGCGTCGTAGACCGGGCGCGTCTCCAGCTTCTTACGGAACGCGGAGCTCTCAGACTGCAGCTTCTGGCCTTCGGCGTACAGCTCCCAGCCCTTGCCGAGCACGTCCTCGACGCGCTTCATGTAGGTGAGGAGCTGTCGCTCGATCTGCCGCGCCCAGATGATGGCACCTGCTATTGGGGGGAGATCGCGCATTTGTGACATGTGGTAGGCTTCAGAATATCGGTATTGCGTTTTGAACTGTATCGTGGTCAGTAAGCATACGTTCGCAATACTCGGGACGTCCTACCTTGTCGTGCAGACGTTTGATATCCTCCTTTACAGAGTCGATCAGCTGCGTCTGATATTCTTGGATGGCGCCCCTGATCTACAGAGCAAAGTTAGGTTTCAGGATGGACATACGAGGATATCAGCACTTACCTTGGGTCGAACGAACAAGGCATTGAACTTCGAGAATACACGGAACATCTCATTGGCATTCCGCGCAGTACCGAGCCTATCGCGCAGTCTCGAAATGATCTGGTTCTCAACCCGCGCAACGCGCTCATTGTACGCATTCTCGGCTGCAACCCAAATCTCGGTGCCCTCTGCGCAGTGCCATATTAGCAATTCGAGCAATGAGAACACTGATCCATGACTTACCCGTCGACACATCGAGCACATCAATCCGTTTCATGACCTCGTACGCTTCCTTGACTTCCTCCTCCATGTCCATACCGCCCACCTCCACGCCCACGGCACCCAAGCCCTTCGTCGGCCCTGTCATGACCGCCAGTTGCTCATGCTGCTTGCGCCAGTCGCGCAGATAGCGCGTCCGCTCCTGCAGTTTCGCATGCGCGGGCACGACCTTGATCGGGATGAACTTCTCCGAACGCTTGCGCGTCACCTCACGCGCAACGTTCGTGAACTCCTTGATGAGATCGTCCCACGTGCGGAAGATATTTGTCGTCTGTAACAGCAGCCTATCGAATGTCTCGTACGGTGTGTAGAGCAGGCGGTGCGAGGTGAGGATTCGCAGCAGCTGGTCATTGAAGTCGCGCGAGATGGCCTCGACGAGCGGCAGTGCACGTCGGATCGGGTAAGGCGAGAGCTTGAGCTTGCGGTTGATATGGCCAAAGATGAGAATGAGAGCCTCCTGGATCTTGTCGAGGTCAGGAGCGGAGAGAAGCTCGTTGAGTGGGAAGTCTTTCATGAGCTGGTTGTACTTGTGTACTGCATGCACCATCAGCACTGCAAGTAGGTGTCAATCGGAGGAAATGTAGACGTACCTATATCTGTAGCATCCTTCAGACCTGTGTCTGCGATGAAACTAACAGTCGCATGGAAACGCTTTGCGTTCCGGAGACTGTCCATGACCATGTTGACCTCCTCGCTCCTCAGCTGATTCTCAATCCCCTCCAGAGCCCGCTCAAGACTGAGCCAGAAATTGATTTCCTGCGATGCAGTACCAGACGCTACATCGCGGTTAAGTTTGGTGACGGCCTGTATAGACTTGATCCACGTGTTTACATGGCTATGGAGCAAGTTGAGGAAGGAGCTGTCGTTCAGCAGTTTGGCCGGGATGTGCGAGATGTTGGGACGCGTGCCTGTCGCTTGCGCCTGAACGTAATGTTAACAGAAGCCACTGCTTTCAATCGGAAGTCCTCACCTGTTCAACAGCCTTTTGGATGGCTGGGTGAATGATGAGGTGCGTTTCTGGAATTTCTACATTTTGTTGCAGGTGCAGCAGCGATAGCTCGAGCTCGGCGAACTTCTTCTTGGTCATGGGTATACCTTTCGGGAAAGTCTATAACCCAGTTCTGAACCCGAAGAAACCACTCACCCATCTTGCTATCGCCATCTTTCCCTGCACCGCGTGCGCCCACAAACGCGTCGAACCACGGCTTGACACCGTTGCTCACCACGGCATGCAAACTCTCATACGGAGTCTCATCTCCTCCGAACAAGTTGAGAATATGCAGCTGTGTGGCAAGTGGCGAGAGCGGGTCGAGCGTGGCCGTGCGTTTGATGAGGGCAAGGGTCGTACTATTGGAAGGGGTATACGTTAGATGTGACGTAAGAAGGTAGGTATATGTGGGCGGCGCGTCATCTGCTGCAAGTCAGTCCAACTTCAAGATCCAAGCTTGATATGTGCACACCTTCGATCTCATCTCTCCGCTTCACGACGTAGATGACACCCCCGCCCTCTGATGCAAAGCGCGACACCCGCTCTTCAAACTCGTCATCAAACAAGGACTCTAGGTCAGCCGGCGAGGCTCCGAGTGTAGGCGGAAGGAGCGCGAGTAGGTATGAACGGAATATAGAGGCGTCGAAGGCGGGTGTGGTAGTGGCGGGCTCGTCATGCGGAATGGTGCCGTTTCCGTTTCCGTTAATCGTCGTAAGCGGGGTATATGCGGTGGTCTCCATGTCTGGGACCGATTCTACAGGTACGGGTGCTGGAGAGGGCGATCGGCTCGTGGATCGCGACGCGAGAGAGGTCTTGGAGGGACTGCGAAATGCCCAGGCGAGGTAACGGGGTAGAGGCCTGCGGTGGCCGGTGAAATACTGCTGAATAGAGGATGAAGAGTCGGTTGGCATTGTTGATGCGACGTTCAATGTTCAACAGTAAACTTGGACACATACCGAAAGAAATGCGCTGGAGGAACGAGGCCAGCGCGCGCCGCAGTCGTCGTCGTCGTGCTCGTCTGCTGCATGGAAGTCAGGTGGTCAATCGGCATCGTTCAAAGCAGCAAGATGCAACCTTGTTCAACTCACGAAGAGCAAGAAATATGTGTTCAGGAGAACGCGCGCCGCGTTGAAGAAGTCGCCGCCGTCGTGATCGTCGTCGTCGCCGGTGTGCGCGACAATTGCAGACAGCGACCGACGCGTCCAGTGCCATCGTGGGAAGTTAGTTCAGACTCCGCATTCTGCCAGCCCGTTTAGGCAGGTCTTCAAGTTCGATAAGTCCGCCCCGAGAGTGGAAGCCATTGCCTCTACATAGTCGTGTCCCCTCGATACATTCTGTCCGCATTGTAAGTGTAATGTGTACTAAAATTTAGATTGTTTTAAATACTAGCAGCAATTTCTGACTGGAGCAATTCCCACACATCCACTTTTTGGTAGGGTATCCCTTCCATAGAGCATCCAGAACCGTCTCCAGATGCACACATCTAAGGTAGGCACGGCCTAGATCCGCACCAACATGCCAACCCCCAGAATTTCTGCTCACTGACTCGGACTTCCTCACAAAATCGGAAAAAACTGACGAGCTTATTACCAATCGATGAAACACAAAAAAAAGAGAGGAAAAAAGAAAGAAAATTCCGCCATGGCAGATAGCTAGAACAACGGAAGCATCGTCTTTACCTCAAAGGATGTGTCCATTCGCATGCACTACAGGAAGCCTTTCGAGTGAGAGATAGATATTAGCCCGTCGATGGTGACACCATTCCACTTATGGTCCTGAATACACAGTTTCCTGGTCAGGCAACCCATTCAGAGCCCATCTCGGTATCCGAGTTCTCACTGCAAATAAGAAAGGTCAACGTGAATCTAGAGCATCTGCATTATTCAGAAGAAGGGATGCTGATACGATAATGCGTCTATCCCGAGAATCTGCAACCAAACGTAGAAGGCGAGTTCAGGGATCGGCGGGAAGAAAATATCACCTTGGACGGTTCAATATGTTTCATGGCCGACAATCGGCATCCATATTGCGACCCGCCGTTTGCCAAGGCTTATGCTGGTGACTTGAATAAATATTCCGCATGGCATCAAGTGGATGTCTGGAGGCTCATCCGCCGACAAACCTGACACCATTAGCAAGCTGGCTGGATGAGAATTGTATCAGCTGGATGCTAAATTGACAGCTCAGGTTAGGTGGATCCCCGTCCGAGAATATCGCCACGTACAGAACCCGGGACAGGCCGCAGGGCCTGCGAGCCAAGCGCCCGGGAGGAATTCAGCCTATGGCGATTGACGGAAAGAGGCACAGTGGCACACTTTCTGAGCGTCATACCACGCTTGGTGCGCTACATAAAGTCGGATAGATGTTATCAGGCCTTCCCCTGCAGCGGTGAGTAGCGCTCTCGGGCGGGTGTGCTTCGAGCTTCGTATGCTGCATGAGTACATCTGACTTGGGGCGACAGGGTCCACGCGAAGGCAATTAAAATAGATCCCTTTAAAGAGCGACCTGATCATCCAGGACGACCATCGGATTTTGGAACGAGACACTGTATCGATTCCATTATTGACGAGGGAAGTTCGAATATATTTGCGACTCCTGGCTGATGTTCGGGGACAATAATGTGATGTCTGGGATGATTCAGTACCATTGTCATGTCGACGAAAACATACTGAAATGCGGCTTGGAAGGACTTAGCCATAAGTATATTAGAACCTGCTACGCGCCATTAACAGAAAAGATACTTTTATAGATCTATGTAATTGCGTTTCTAATTTATGAGGGCGGGGCCAGGGGGCCCTGCGGTCCTCCCATCTGCTTGAGCACCTCATGGGCGCGGACGTGATAGGTATCGAGAAGGCCTTCGGGCTTGCCGGGCAGCAGGATGTGCGGCAGAAGGCGCGTATGGAAAAGCCGGTGTGCAGTGGAACCTCCCTGCATAAGCATCCGTCAGTTCGGGCAGGAAAAACAAAAACGGAATAAGCGGACAAATTGATGGAATACACCTCCCATAAGAGCCTCGACCGCCGTCCCATGTACTTTGAAAAGACCAATGCTTCTCAGGTCATTAGGACCTGTGCCAATGGAATCTCGTGTCGGGTGCCAGCGCACGACGGAGCCGAGATTCCAGTGGGGTGCGACATGTTCACCGAGAATGTACGTGTTCAGGGCTCGGGAGGCGACAGTGGCGTAGTCGGGAGCTTTGGACACGGACTTGGAAGGAGGACACGAGTGGAGGAAGAGCATGAGGTAAGCTTCCAGGACTCGGCGGCCTAGAAGAAGCAAATCAAATCATGAAGTCTCATCAGCAATGCTGAAGAGTGGCCAAGTCCTGCAAAACTGCCTGGGACCTGAAAAGGTGACGTTGCAGACGTACCCATGAAGGCCAGTCGCGCGCTATGACCCCCTCTCTTAGCATCTTTGTGACTGAGATGCGTCAGCACACGGCGCGCAAGCTCTGGTGGAAACTCAAGCGGGGCAAAGACGGTGTTCAGGTGCTGGGAGAGGGTATCGTGGCTAGCATCTGGCGCGCTTGACTGTGACGATGTCGACATGGACGACGTGCCAGCGGGGCGCTGTGGCAGCGCTAGGTGATTCGACACGTTTGAATCCGTCGCTGACGCCGTAACATGCAGATACCGCCGTCTTCCAGAGCATCCTTTGACGAGAATGAGCACAAGTGAACTGTTAGGAAAGTGGTCGTGTTACCTGCTGAAACCCGAGAGCCCAACGAACGCGGCTTTGCTACGTTGAAAACGCGTTGAACATTTTGAAATGACCGTATTGCGTTCGACATTGGAAAGAGGTGACCCCGCGACGTGTAGAACGGCGTCGAGAGCAAGGCGGCAGACGCGGACGACGATGACTGCAAAGCCTTTGCTTCCACCAGCGCCTCGGATAAGTTCGGACACCGCCGAACACAGTTCCCACGAATCGCAGATTGATGCAGACAGCCTGGTCGGTTCGAATTATTCCTGCCAGAATATGGGGATGCTAATCTACAATCAGCTATGGCAACATGGGGAGAAGTGGTGAGGAAATGTTTCATTTCTGTGGTGTTTGCTCATTAATTGGACTTCTAGGTCTTTCTCCAGGACTGAATGCGGATATTCTATACCATCAGGTTATTAGTATGATCTGGACTCGATTTTGGGCAGGTATCGTTGCATGTCTTTCACTCCGGTTCCCACATCCGAGCTCGACACCGAACAACTCTGCGCTCCTGTGGTACCGTCTTTGTTGGTCCTCGTGCCGTTTTTGAACAGGAATCATTCAATTTCCAGGAACACGTAGGCATGCGCACAAATGGATCCAGCAATGCCGTGGCGAGTTTGGTTGGGCATCCCAGGAACATATTGATTCCCCTCTTTCGGAGAGATTAGGATACATTTCACGATGCCTCTTCACCGCCCCTTTGCCGTGAGGGAGTCAAATTTTACGTGCGTGCAAGATATGATCTGTTAAGCATCTGCTTCGATCAGTATCCTGCATTCAGTTGGAATCCTCACTTGCAAAGAAGACACGATATTTTACCTCAACCATGATCGTCGCTTATTTCTCGACATATCTGATCGCCTTTCGTTTTGCGCAGCAGTTGGATCAACAGTGATAGAAGGCCAAGCAATTATATTCACAACGAGGACAGTTCCCTCTTGCTTGAGGCTCAACAACGCTGTGGTAACTCGTCGGCCCTTATAACCGGCCTCGCAACGTTGGACCCTGCAAGGGCGCAGCTGGTACCTAAATCTCATGGTCTCCGGGCAGAAGCTATCTAGCTGCACGAGCTCATCCAGGCATGGCAACCTCGGCCGTTGGCGCCAGTGGATTGGCTGTGCAGCATAAACGGCGATTCTTGGTTGGTAATATATTGTTGTGTAGATACAGAACGTCTTGGGGTCCTCCCGATATTTTCTGCCATTTATTCCAACACTCAGAGCACCTCCGCCAGACTTGTACGAATCAATGTGCTTTCCAGAATGATTCCTGGCGGTATCTTGACCGTGGGACGTGACTCGATGCGGCAACATGCACGGACAATGTGGTGCGGAGACGGCACGGAGTCGCTGTGAACGTCCCAGTCGGCATCCGCCCGTGCTTCGATCCCTTCCACCGCTTCCATACTTGGGTCTACTGTATTAGATCCCGTCGTGCGGGTTTAGATTTACTCACAGGAAGTCCGCAGAGTAAGCAGCTACTTCTCCGAAGATGGAGGCGAAGCACGACTGACTCCCCCACAACCACGATAACTGAATCAGAACCATTGTCCGTGCCGCAATCAGCACATCCGAAAGGGATGGCTGCGACGGTGACTTTCATCCGCCATCGTGTGGTAACGAATGCTCGAACGCTGTCACTGTTTCTCCGAAGAGCCTGCGCCGCTGTATGCCATGTATCTAAATCCCACTTTTTAAATTAAATATTCCAATACAGTATACTGTAATACGGCCAACATGCCGAGCCCAGGCCCGACGCCCTGATATAAAGTTATACAGCTGGAGAAACAGTGCAATCCATGAACACACGAAGGGAAATAAGGGAATCTAAGCAACCGTCCACCCGCCGCGAAACAGACGCGCGTGGCACTACCACGCCACCTCCGAGAGTGCAGGGTCCGCGCCCGGCAGCCCATCAAAGAACTGCGCGAGCTCGTCCTTGAACCCCGCGGGAGGCCAGCCCGCCTCATCGATGGAGCGCATGAGGAATGTGAGGTCGCCGCCGGGGGATTGGGAGCACATGCGCG